>CABHPR010114668.1:17666-32007 GCA_902168415.1 Peromyscus melanophrys | reverse complement strand
AGATAGATAGATAGATAGATAGATAGATAGATAGATAGATAGATAGACAGACAGACAGATTTGCACTAACTTCCTGGGGAGACCAAACAAATGTATATTCTCCTCAGATAGGCACTGACAGCAGAGTAAAAGTACAGTTCCACCAAAGTCCAACTTTTTCAACTAGTGATTTTATTGGCCTAATAGAGCTAAGTAAGGAGTTGTTCATAGGAGCAAGGGTGACTCCAAAAAGCTGCATCACCACAAAGTCCCACTCCATCATGGATAATAACCTCACGGAAGTTACGTCATAGAGTCCACCATTTGCTTAACCTTCCACTTCCCAGGTAGTTCTCAAGATCACCTGCAGATGGTATGTAAGGAAGCAAGAAGAAATCCTAGGTAAGGGCTTTATCTCTCTATCTCTCTGTCTCTTTCTGTCTCTCTCTCTCTCTGAAATGAGAGAGAGAGGAGAGAGAGAGAGAGAGAGAGAGAGAGAGAGAGAGAGAGAGAGAGAGAGAAAACTGTCATAAAATAAAACTAGAGCTTTTAGTACTAAACAAAAAAAATCATGACAATAATTTTGCACCTACCTACATCTAAACAGGAAACAAAAATCTATTTGGGCATTGGTGACAATGCCTACTTAAATACCATTCTAAGGCCCGTGTACAAGAATATAGGGAAGCCATGGAACTTAATATAAAGAAAGGAGCAAAAACAAGTACAAAAATATTAAATGATTATGAAATTATAAGTTATTTAAAAATTAAAGGATTATAAAATATTGATCCTCTACCTTCTAAAAGCTACATAACACAGCACCTGATACTCAATTAATATTAGAAACCATGGTCACTAAATTGATCCACTGATGACGTTAGCACCCTTATCATCCCATCTCTCAATAGTGCCACAGTGGGGCAGTGCTTTGGTGAGTGACCCTTCTAAGGAGACACATCATATCCAAACCACAACAAGAGTGTGTTTAGACTTTATAAGCCCCTGAGTTCAATTCTCAGCATCCAAACAAGAGTGCCAGTCAGAAAATCATCATTTATCAATTTATAATGAAATAAGTGATTTAAACAAAATCATCAGTAGATACAATTATCAGTTGAGTGGCTTGGAAGTAGCTCAGTCATAGAGCACTTTTTTAGTACATACTAGGCTCTAGGCCTGAGCCCCTACACTGCCCGTCAAAGTTAAACAACAAAAGATTAGCAATCATGATGACACAGATTATAGTCATTATAGACCAATAAAAACAAACAATATACTTTTGTTCTGTTAGGATTCTAAACTACAAAATTCCCATAAACAGCTAATAAATTATACCCAATACCAAATGGCCAGCCCTTTGGTCATATATTACATTATATAGACTGAGCAGGTTGTATTGAGAGGTCTGAACTTCCTCTATTTTACAATAGGATGTAAGTTTCAGTTTCCTGAGAACAAATGTGGTTTGTTTCAAACAAAGGGCCATTAGTCATCAGCAACCCTGACAGCAGAGATGAGGCAGAGAGCATGTGCAAGGTCTGAGTCAGTCCCCAACAGTATCTCAAGACGATGACCAAAAAAGGACAGTTCTGTAGTCTCCCTGAAACATGCCCAGACTTGCCCAAGCATGTCCAAAGATTGAAAAACTAAAACTTCAGCCAATCAAAATTGTACTAATGTAAATGCTGCTTGTTTAATCAATCATGTTTCAGATTACCTAACTGTTCCTGGAATTACCCTAGTTATGATTAAAAGGAGCCTGCATGCTCCTCTTGTGGCCTCCATTCTGTACAAATGGTGGACCCGGCATGCTGGTTGTTTCTGCAGAATAAACACTCTTTGTTCTTGCATACTATTTGAGTCTGGGGTCTTCCTTCAGAAATTCTCAGACCCTTACAGTATTTATGTAAGGGATTCATGGATTGTCCTGGGAAGGGTAAGTAGATGAGATCTCCATGAGCAAACTGGGGGTAAGGGGGGCAATAGCGGGTAAGGGATGGGGGATGAGAACATAAGGGAAGAGGATGGTCAAGCTGGAACAGGGACAGAGTAGGAGAGCAAGGAAAAAGATACATGATAGAGCGGGACATCATGGGAACAGGAAGAAACAGAGTGCTAGGGAAGTTCCCAGGAATCCACAAGGATGACCTCACCTTAGACTACTACCAATAGTGGAGAGGACACCTGAACTCATCTACTCTGGTAATCAGATTGGTGAATACCCTGTCATCATAGAGCCTCCATCCAGTAACTGATGGAAGAATATGCAAAGATTCATGGCCGGGCACCAGGCCAAACTCCAGGAGTCCAATCAAAGAGAGAGAAGAGGGATTCTATGAGCAAGGGGCATCAAGATCATCATGGGGAAATGTACAGAGACAACCAAACCGAACTAGTGGGAAATCATGAACTGTGAACCAATAGCTGTGGAGTCTCCATGGAACTAGACTAGGCCCTCAGCATAGGCAAGACAGTTGTGTAGCTTGACCTGCTTAAGGGACCCCCTGGCAGTGGGGTCAGGATCCATCCCTGGTGCATGAGCCCAGTACCTATGGTGGGATACCTTACACAGCCTTGGTTCAGGGGGAGGTGCGTGGACCTGCCTCAGCTGAATGTACCAGGCTCTGCTGACTCCCCATGGAAGGCTTTGCCTTGGAGGAGGTGGGTTGTGGGGGTGTGGGTTGCAGGGGGAAGGCTAGGGGGTGGGAAGAGGGAGAAGAGGAGCATCTGTGGTTGGTATGTAAAATAAACAGAAATTTCTTAATAATAAAAAGAGAAGAAGAAAAGAGTTGGCTTGGTCATGATGTCTCTTCCCAGCAATGGAACAGTGACTGAGACACTTCTTCATATGTGACTCACACAGAAAGCTCACTAAAAGGACTGTATCACAGCAGAACCTTTGACACCACAACACCCTTTTGATCTTGTAGCACAGAAAGCAGAGGGGTCATGTGATGAGCCAGAGTTCTGTCCATGGAGTAACCATGACTGTGGGAGCCCACAGTGACTCCAGCTTGTGGCTTGATTCTATCTTGACTTAAGGTCAGAGAGTTCAAGCTTGTCTTTGCTCCTCAAGGCTGAATAACAAGATGTTTGGCCAAAGGCATGGTTACTAGATGTTTTGCTCCTCAAGGCCAAATAACAGGATGTTTGGCCAAAGGCGTGGTTATTAGATGTTTTGAGAATTAAGGAGGTTTTTACACTTGTTTGATCTTTGAACCATTTTAAGGAAATATTTTGCCCCTTCCCTTGCTTTAGTGCATAAAAAGGCTTTGAGAAATAAATTCGGGGCTGCTGCAGTATTCACTGAGAGCCCTCCCAATTCTATCTTCTGTTTCTGTCTTTTCTTAATCCTCACTCCCCTACTCAGGTGCTGTTCGACAGGTTGGCTTTTCCCAACACATAGTCCTCTCACTGGACAACTTTGAGAAAAATTAGCAATTTGCAAGTCCTACATGGACTTATATTTAATGCCACTATGAAATAACACATACAAATTGTACACACACACACACACACACACACACACACACACACACACCAAATATATAACTATATGGAAATCTAAAGAACACACATTCATGGATCTTTTAAAATTATATTCATATATCTATTTTTTATTATGCATATGAGCTTCTACATACTACAATGTGAGTATGGAGATCTGAGGACAACATGTAGGAGTTGGCTGTCTCTCCCGCGTGGGTCCCAGATATTAAACTCTGGTCATCAGACTTGGTACAAACACTTTGACCCACTGAGCCATCTCACCAGCTCTGTACATGAAATGTACACATTCCTATTGAGGACTAACAAACTTTCTCTATGATCTGGCTCCATCCTGGACTCCAGCAATACATAAATGGTTTTGAGAAGTATGATCATCCTATTGCTGGGAATGAGACTGAGAATACATTACTAACACAAGCAACTTTACAATGTAGACTATCAGAGGAACCAAGGTCAAGTAGCCCTGCCCCTGACATTCACAGAGAAGGAATACAGCATCTATCACAATATATGAAACCATAAATACCAATCACCTAACTTGTTTCTCAAACTTACTTTTCTTTCTTTCTTTTTTTTTTTTTTTTTTTTTAACTTTTATATAGGATTTGACCCTATTTAAAAAAAAACATTCATACCAATATTGCTTCACAAAGGCAGACAGGAATTATATAACTCATGAAAAGTTTTGTGGAAAACCATATGTCTTAGAGTTACTATTACTATGATGAAACATCATGACCAAAAGCAACTTGGGGAGGAAAGGGTTTCTTTCACTCATAGTTCCATATAACAGTTCATTAAAAGCAGTGAGAGCAGGATCTCAAGCAGGGTGGGAACCTGGAGGTTCTGCCATGAAGAAGTTGATGCAGAGGCCATGGAGGGGTGCTGCTTACTGGCTTGCTCCCCGTGGCTTGATCAGCCTGCTTTCTTATAGAACCCAGGACCACCGGCCCATGGATGGCACCGCCCACAATAGCCTGGGCCCTCTCCTACCAATAACTAATTAAGAAAATGCCCTACAGGCTTGTCTACTGCCTGATGTTATGCAGGCACATTGTCAGTTTGAAACTCCCTCTCTCTGATGACTCTAGCTTGTGTCAAGTTGACATAAAACTGGCCAGCACATCAATTACACAAAAATTGTCATCAGCAGAACTAGACTGGAAATATAGAATGCCCCAGTCATATTCATGCAGCCTAATATATACATACACTCTGAGGTAGAAACACTGTAGCCTAAAACACCAGGTCAAGTATCACATAGGTGGTGCCCTCAACAGTCTAGGGCATGAAGAATGTGTAGTTAACCAAATCACCACAGAAATAGAAGAGAGAATTTGAAGTAATACATAAGCTGACACCAAACACATAAAATTAAGAGAAATATTAGTATGCTTTAAGATAAAAACAAAGGTCTACTGTGGCAGCAGATATATGATGTAAAAAATAACTTTCATAAAACAGCCTAAGTAGACCCCAAAATTTTTATTATTTCTATTTATTTTTTATTTCACCATGTAAAGTAGTAGAATTCCTCCTGGCATTTCATATATTCTTTTTTTAGATAAATCTCTTCCTCTCCTCTCTCTATCTCTATCTCCCACCCCCAGTTAAACCCTCACACCCATAGGGGTCCCCCTTTCATTTTCATATCACACTTGCCTTCCAAATCCCTCTCCCTTGAAGCCTCTTTTTACCCTTACAGGGCCCTTTCTAGTTTCCTGGCATCTATCCACACTCCCTCCCTCATAAACACATATATAAAAATTAAAGGCTAGACCCGCACATGCAACAGAACGTGCAGTGTTTGTCTTTCTGTGCCTAGGTGATCTCACTTAATACAGTATTTTCCGGTTCCGTGCATTTTTCCTGAAACTGTCAAATTAGTATTTTGATGGTATCTTACCATTAATTAGATGAGCCATGGGCTGCTATACAGTGCTCAGTGTAAAACCCTGTTCAACATAACCTAACCTCACAGAACACAGAGGCAGCACCATGTCCAGCTTCAGCTACAGCATTCTGGGCTTTTAATTTGAGCCTTGCACCTCCAGAACCCTGTCACATACACTGGAGATGCTGAAATGACACACACACATGAGAACAGCAGATCTGAAATCCCTGTGGACCAAAGGGCTCACATTACCTTCTTGAAAACTTTATGAGCTCATAACTTCATACAATGCTGATGACGTCATATGATTATATGAAGCACTGTGACAGTTTCCTATGGGGGTGTAATCTATAAGCCAACACCAACCTGATCCACATAAATTTAGAAAGGATAATTTTGACATGGTGAAGTTAATGCCTGTTGGTACAATGTTTAAAGCACATTATGTATTTCCATGTAATTTTCCTGGGCCTCCACCAAATAACAAATATCACTAAAAAAAACCTACAATTTTTGCAACATGTATATAATAGAAAATTTAGCAATTTTAGACATACAGGAAGAGGAGACCCAGGAAATTACGGAAAACTTGTTCAATTTCAGGTATAACCTAAATGCTCCAGCAAGCAGCAGCACAGGCAGTAGCCTCATTATCCACACTGACCCAACTAATCTCTGTGCTGTTATGGAAACAGGGTGATTGACAAAAACACCAAGAACAACATAAATATAATTTAAGCCACATGGTGAATGTCATGGAAATGAACTTGCAAACTCTCAGGCATTACATAATCCAGGACAGATGTCTAGCCCAGCGTGGTGGAACACAACAGCTACCGGGAAGGGGCATGGCAAGATATCACAAATGGCACACAAGATAGGCCCTTCCTCACAACTTGATCTACCGGCAATAACAGAGTAAATAGGGCCATTCAGGCCTTCTAGGTATTCAGCACCAAGAGACTGCTCATTGCTAGAAATTCAGCCTTCAAGAGGAACTGGTGATAGTTTATTATGACATATCAATCACATAAGCACACAATGATTATAATGTCCAAATGTGAGTTAGAGGAGAGCCTTTATACATACCTGGATATTACATCGCCATTAGTTTACCATATTCTTAAAGACATTACCCCAACCATAGACTGTCACCCCAGGAATGTAACAACTATACTCACAGTTGCTAAAATTCTCTCCCTGGAGTAGGACATCTACTCCTCCTTATAAAGGTCCTAATGACAAAGCAAAGTGTGATCCCACCACATCCTACCCTGGGATGTTTTATGGGCTTCCTTATTGAGCATGAGTGAGGGGTTACTGACAGGAGCCCGGGTAAGCCCAAAGCAGCCACACTGGATAGATAGTCTTCACCTAGAATGAATGGCAGGTTTCCCATAGCTGCATAGATGGAAGCCACTCTTCCTAGTCTTTCCACCTATGTATTTTTGTCCCTCCCATAGATCTGACAGCTCATGCAATTACAGCAAATTTTCATACAGATCGCTGGGAGAATTAGCTAGAACCTGAGGTGATGGTCCCCTGGCCCTTCCTACCCTCCTCTCCTATGAGAGAACATCAATAGTCAACATGCAACCGGCAAATGTAAAGAATTCATTTGCAGTCACCAAGCATGCAGATGCTACACAGAGTGTACACTCACCTGCATTGGGAATGGCATTGAAGGAATACACACAAAATGAATAGTCTCACAGCTAATGGAGAAAGTCCTCAAAGTACACACATCTTGTGCAGATCCATAGTCTAACTGGAACCCTCTGACCTGGATTAAAACTGACTAGGGTAACTTGATGAACACGATTTGGTCACATCCATTGTTCTTATTGTTAGCAATTGGGTTTGGGTTCTAATGCATCATGAGCCTGTGTGTTGCATGTAAGCAAGAAAAGAACAGTGTATGATTCCTTTTCTTGCAAAGCCAGTGGACTCTTGCTGTCAGATTCAGAGGGTGGAATGCTGAGCTCAGGCTATGCCCTGCCTCCTTTACTCCACATCATGTAAAACAGCAATTTTTCAGGATGCACCTTGCCCAGAGAAACTACATTTTGACAAGCAGCTTTTACTCAGTTTTGAGTGTGAACATAGAAATGGGATGAGTCTGCACCTTGGTGGGCACATGAACAACAATGCCTGTCTGGCACTACCTATGAGGCACAGGCTGAGAAGTAACTTATTCCTAAAGGTGGCAATGGTGCCACTCTGTGTCAAAGTAAACTAGGGCTATAGGACTGAATGGACCTACCAATGTATTAAGAAAACCAGGACCAAGAATACAAGGATCATACCAGAAAAAAGGGTACCTGCAACACTCTGGCCTGGGCTTCCTAAAGAGGGGGACACCTAACACTGTGATAGTGATGGCAACAGTCCCACTGACCTGTCACCTGACCCCCTAGTACATGCATCAACAATCAGGCAGAGAATTTCTGACTATGTAGGGGCTTTGCCTCATCTCAGTCTGTACTATTGGCATGGCCTACTTAAATCACCATCCAACTGGACCTACTGTCCTTCCATCTGCCCATTGGCCCTTCACCCCTACGGCCTCCACAGTCCCCCACTTCACTTCTGCAATGCAACTCTACCCTGAGACTCAGCTCAAACTCGTGACTCTTAGGCAGCATTCCAGCATGCTTGTTATCTTATTCCAACAGAGACTCTTTCTATGTCCCTATCAGTTCCTGACTCTGCTCCAGTCGGACAGTTTTGAAATTTCCTGAACTCTGCCATGGCCTCTTTTATAGATATATTCACTGTGCAATGTGTGAGCTGAGAGCTAATAGTAACAATTAAGAGTGGACTGAAAGAACCTGGGTTTGAGCTGGCTTCCAAGGAAATCAGAACTACTTCACAGAAGAAACCATTGTGCCTTGTAAATGTATCATTACTCAATAAACTGTGTTGTGGAAAGACACAAGTGCCTTTGTTTATATTTTTGATATAGCTTTCTCAGGACTGGTAGACCAAACCCAGAACTTTGCCAGGATGTAACACAAATGGCCTCTAGACCAGTTCTCAATAGAGTCCTGTTCACCTCTGGAACTGCATGAGCCAGGCTTTCACTGTCCACATTTTCCTCAGCATTCTCATCCCCAAGCTCCTACTAGAATGGTCTGTTAAGCTCTGCCTACAGGAATCTGGAGCTTTTCTCATCTGCCACTCCAAACTCTTGCACATGCCTCCTACAGAGCAGCTCCAAAGGCCTATGAACCACATGATCAGGTTTATCACAGCACCATCTCCACTTCTTGGTACCAACTCTGCATTGGCTACTTTTCTCACTGCTATGACCAAAAAAAAAGTAACAAAAGCAGCTTAAAAGAGAAAAGCGATACTTTGGCTCATGTATTTAAGCTCATGGCTAGGAAGGCTTGGCAACAGGAGCACAGGGCAGCTGGTCACATGGCATGCACAGCCAGGAAGCAGAGAGAGATGGGTGGGAGCACTAAACTCACTTCCCCCTTTTTATTTAGTTCAGAACTACAGCTTATAGGACAGTGCTGCCCACACTGAGGTGAGTCTTGCCCCCTCAGTTAAATCTTTTAGGGACTAACCTCACAGAAATACCCAGAGCTGTGTTTCCATGGTGGTTCTAAATCCTGTCAAGTTAAGAATTCAAGATTAACCATCACTCTACCAAATCACCTGCTGAATAGACAAACACAGAGTGTGTATACCCATACAATGAAGTATTATCCACTCATGAAAAGAACACTCTACATCATAGATGAACCTTAAAAAACATGATGCTAAATGAAAAGGGTCAATCACAAATTATGACCATGTGATGAATGACCCCATTCATCTGAAATAATTCAGAATAAGGAAATCCATGGGCAGAAAACAGATGAATGGTTTTACAGCACTGGAAGGATATTTCATTTTCAGCTATCTTGTTATGGTTGGAAACTGAAGTCACAAATCATCTTTGTTTCTCTTATATGTTATTATTTTAAAAATTCAAGTACTAGAGATGTATCTCAGTAGGTAATGTGCTTTCCCAGCACACACAGTCCTGGGTTTAATTCTCAACATCACATAAACTAGGCATGGAGGCACACACTTGTAATCCCAGTTCTTGGGAAGTGGAAGCAGGAGGATCAGAAGCTCAAGATCATCCCCAGCTACATAGAGAGTTCAAGACCAGCTTGGGATACATGATAACTTTTCTGAAAAAAATGTTCAAGGACTGGAGATAGGGCTCTGAGGTTAAAAGCATTTGCTGCTCTTGCAGAAGACCTAGGTTCAATTTTCAGCACCCACATGGTAGTTCACAACCATCTGTAATTCAAGTTCCAGGGAATCCTATACCCTCTTCTGAACTCCTGAGGTATCAGGCATGCACAGGGTATAGACATGAACACACATAAAGTGAAAAAATAAATTTAAAAAAATTTAAACAGCTGGGTCACACACCTTTAATCCCAATACTAAGAATAGATCTCTATGAGTTTGAGACCAGACTGGTCTGCATGGTTTGAGTTCCAGGACATCCAAGACTACATAGTGAGATCTTGTCAAAAAAAAATTTAAAAATTGAGCAAGCATACATAAAAATTGAGAAAACTTTATTGTTAACATTTATATTCCCACTACACAAATTTTATAATTCACATTCTACTCTAATTTGTTCATCAGCTATAGAAAGTTTTCTTACGTTCCTTCCAAATCAAGCCTCTCTTCCAGTCTGCCCAGAGGCAACCACTGCCCTGAATTTTCTCCCCATTCTGGGTTAATTTTGACCATTTCAGAACTTTGTCTAATTAGAAGCATACAATATATTTTTTTGAGATCTCTCACATAAAATAATGTCTTCAAGATTTAATTTTTATTTCAGAATTTATATATATAACATATATATTGCATAACATATATGTTATATATAACATATATAAATAAATATAATGAATATTTATTCCTTATCAATAAGTCAGTCCTTTCTTTTGATAAATAAAATTCCAAAGCATGATATTACAAGGTTGCTATCCATTATCCTATTAGTGGATATTTCAGATATTTCCAGCTTTGTCATATTATGATTTTTTTCACAAACAATTTTATAGGCGTATTTTTATATATCTTGCAGAAACACCTAGTGTGCTAGCTATCTTTAATTGTCAACTTGATGCAACCTAGAATCACTTGGGAAAAGAGTGTTAATGGCTGCTTTGTGTTGGCCTGTGGGCATGTCTACGGGGAATTGTCTTGATTACACTAATTAATGTGGGAAGACATAGCCCACTGTGGGCAACACCATTCCCTATGCAGGATATCCTGAAATGTATAAGAGTGGAAAATTTGGGTTGAACACAGGCAAGCAAGTGAGCATGTATGCATTCATTTCTCTCTGTTCTTGATGATAGATATAATATGAAAAGTTGTTCAGTTCCTGCCTTAACATCCCTGGAATTTTCAGCTAAAGTAATCCCTTTCTCCCCTGAGCTGCCTTTTGTTAAGGCCTTTTACCATTGCAACAGAAATGAAACTAGACACCCAGTGTCTTAGTTAGGGTTTCTGTTGCTGTGAAGAGACACCATGACCATGGCAACTCTTATAAAGGAAAACATTTAATTGAGGTGGCAGCTTACAGTTTCAGAGGTTCAGTCCATTATCAGCATGGCAGGGAGCATGGAAACTGGGAGTATGGCAGCGTGCAGGCAGACATGGTGCTGGAGAAGGTGCTTAGAATTCTTACATCTTGACTTGCAGGCAACAGGAAGTAGTCTGAGACACTGGGCATGGCTTGAGCATATATGAGACCTAAATCCCACCTCCACAGTGGCACACTTCCTCCAACAAGACCACATCTACTCCAACAAGGCCACACCTCCTAATTAGTGCCACTTTCTTCAGGGGCCATTTTCTTTCAAACCACCACACCCAGGAAAGGAATTAGTGAGTCACAAGTTTCTATCCTTGCTGGAAAGGGAGACAGATGCAACAGGACCGGTTTTTGGGTACTGATGACATTCTACTTCTTCAAAGGTGTGTTGTCGGTGGCACCTGAGCTTCAGGAGTCTGGCCGATCAGAATGCAAGGCACTGATGGGTGAATCTCGGATAGGCAAGACCCAAGGGCTTTGGCTCCAGAATGTGTCTTGCTACTCCTGTGCCTTTACATGTTTGCCACTGCCATTTTTCTCTGGTATATGGCATGGAGTGAATGGATGTGGGAGAGATCCACACTGCCTTTAGTGCAGTGTGATTATCTCATGGAAATATCCCATTCTACTGGACATTTTTACCTGTGGATTATTATGAAGATAATTTCCTCTTGAGCTATATGTTTTATTTGACGCAATGATTTTATATGATAATAGTATTAGTTTAAATAGAATTTTGATGACAAAGAGTTTTAAATAAATGCAGTAAGGGATTATGATAGAGGTTAGTTTAGTGGGAAAACTAATATTGGTAAAGGTAGGATATAGTGTTGTCCCTGCTTCAGAGCGTAGAAAATAGGATCAAAGAAGTGTCACGCAGCTAGGACTTCGAGTTTCTCTTGAGGAGTCATATAGATTGTGGCTTAGGTTAATGATTAAGGAAAACAGCTGAGTCCCAGGAGTTATCTCAAGTTCTATTTGATATTGAAAAATGTGTTCACAGGTTTCAGTGTCCATCATAGCTAAAACAAAGCTTTTAACAATTGATTTTATGTAGTTAGAAAACAAAGAATTGAACAGGGCTCTAAAATATGAAAAGTGAAACTAGTAACCTGATTTACTGGCAATTATAAAAACTACTGCCTGTGTAAATGGTTGTGGCTGAAAGACTCCTGATCTATGGGAAGTCTAAATGATAAATGTTTAACTATATGTGGGTTCTTAGGGACAATTTGTTTTTCACCTGTAATACATAAAATGTTTAATCATGTAAGGGAAATGAGAAACATGTTTTTTTTTACTTGTATTCATTGTAATCATCCCCTCAAAAACTAGAATATAATCACATTGTAATTTTTATATTGCTTTTATATTGGCTGGAGTATATAAGCTGTAAGGCAAAAAATAAAAAAGGGAGAAGAAAGACATCAGAAAATAGTGAGAAGGAAGTTATCAGGAAACATCAGGGTAGAAGAACAGAACAGGAAAAGAATAGAGTAAGACAAGCAACAGAAAGAATAATAGAATGAAGAATGAAGCTTTGGCCCTCAGAAAAGTCCTAAGTGTCTGTGTGTCCAATAGTTTGTGTACTCTGCATCTCCCCTTCAATTTCTCTGACCTGCTGAAGGCTTGCTATTCATCAGCACCCAGGTGAGATCCTGACATGTTGGAGGGGTGTGTGTGTGTGTGTGTGTGTGTGTGTGTGTGTGTGTGTGTTTCCCTTTTTGCCAGCCCCAGAGAATTAAGTTTTACTCCCTCAGATAGAAAAGTCAATTGTATGACTAGTTCACCGACTCCATGACTCCCCTTCAATTCCTGAGCTGCTGAAGGCTGGTCCCTCCAGAAGCTCCTCCTGGCAGTCCATTAAGCTGTCCAACTATGACCCATGTCTACTTCTCAATGATTGTTGAATCAGTAAACACTTGGAGCAACTGACACAAGTGAGAAATCAATCCATATAAGCTATTTGGTATGAGGAATACATACAAGACCCCGATTGGCACACACATAATGTCAGGCATCATTATATGCAGACTACATGCTGTACAAGTCATTCATTCAAACTGGATGTAGGGAATGAAAGTCTATCATCACAGCTCTAGAGGCTAAGACTGGAAATTCTCAAATTTGTAGATAGCCTGGGCTGCATGGTGGCACACTCCTTTAATCTCAGAATTCACGAGGCAGAGGCAGACAGCTCTCTGTGAGTTCAAGGCCACCTGTTATTGCATCACCTCTTACATCCTTGTGTCAGATGGAAGATTGGCCAGTTGGCCCAACTGCTGGTATAAATTGAGACCAGTAAAGCATATGGGAAGCCACATGGATAAAGAACTTCTTACTCAAATCTGCAGGGAAGGGCATCACGCCAGTGAGGGGGATAGGATGGGCAAAGGCAAGAAAGCTTTGCATATTCAACACACAAGATACTTGTTCACTTTGCAATGAACTTTCTCACTCCTGCTGTGCATGGGTGTGCAAAGTCTTGTGCACATGCATATTCACATGAGGGTGGGATACAGGGGTACATGTGTGTAGCACATGTGTGGAAGTCAGAGGACAGCCTCAGGTGTTGGTTCTCAGGTACCTTCCACCCTTTTTTTTTTTTTTTTTTCTTTTTGAGATGGAGCCTCTTGTTGGTTTGGAACTTTGCAGGGAGAGCTCCAGGGATCCACCTGTCTCTACTTCCCACCTGTAACAGATGGACCTGGGATCTCAAGAGAGTGACCGCACAATCCAAAGGATTTCTGCAAGGCAAAAAGTTTTACTTCTGCAGAAGGGTGTCAAATCAAACAATTATGCACATGCAGTGTGGTATTGGGGTGTTATCTCTAATTCAAAAGGGTTCTGTGCCTCACTCTGAGTGATCAGGGCTCAGCCTCATATTCATCCACTATCAGTTTCTAAAGAGACATGAAACTTGAGGATATATTGTGATTTCAAAAAGCACTGACCCTGCAGGAATCTGAATTTCTGACAAGTGGCTTCTTTAAAGTTTTAATGGAGTTTTGGGCAGTGATAACGATGATGATGATGATGATGATGATGATGATGATGATGATGATCATGACAAAAACAATAGTGTTTACATTTTCCACACATCTCATCCTCACAGGAATTACAGGATTATAGGACCATGGTACTGAGCTGGATTTTTATGTGGGTTCTGAGGACCTGAACTCACTCAGGGCTTCCTCCATTCCTTACAAGCAAGAAATTGAGCAACATCCCCTGATCCGACTTTCCTCTTTTTATATATTTTTATTTTTTTATTTGTGTTAGTGTGTGTGTGTGTGTGTGTGTGTGTGTGTGTGTGTGTGTGTGTGTGTGTG
>CABHPR010114666.1:0-31714 GCA_902168415.1 Peromyscus melanophrys | reverse complement strand
AAAAAAAAAAAAAAGAAAAAAAGAAAATCATGAACTTTGCTACTCAGAAGAAGTTGGGGCAAAAATGAAATACTAAGATCTTTTGAGAAGCAACCACAGTCATTCAAGAACAAACTAGTGGAAACATAGAATAGGGTTCTGTTGGGGGATATTATTTTAAAATGTGTTACTTTTGTTCATGTTGCGATTGTTTAACTCTGTGAAGCTGTGTTACTGTGCCTGACTAAAACACCTGATGGTCTAATAAAGAGCTGAATGGCCAATATCAAGGCAGGAGAAAGGATAGGCAGGGCTGGCAGGCAGGGAGAATAAATAGAAGGAGAAATCTGGGAAAAGAAATGAGAGAGGAAGGAGGACTTCAGAGGCCAGGCACCCAGCTACACAGCCACCCAGTTACACAGCCAGACACAGAGTAAGAAGTAAAAAAAAGGTATATGGGAATACAGAAAGATAAAAGCCCCAAGGCTAAAGATAGATGAGATAATTTAAGTTAAGGAAAGCTGACTAAGAACAAGTCAAGCTAAGGCCAAGCATTTATAAGTAAGAATAAGCATCCATGTGATTTATTTGGGACCTGGATGGTGAGGCCCCCAAAGAGTAAAGAGCCACAAAACAACAACATTTTGGAACCCAACATGGGGCTAGAGTAAAAGAAGTTCCAACAACAGTTTGGTTTACCAATGTGGTGCTCGAATTTCCATAATGCCTGAGAAAGCTTGAAAAAAAAAGAGGATACAGCTGCTTTAAGTGTTTCTGTGTGCTGGTGGGCCCTTGAGCAGCCAGTACGTAAAATAGAAACCAAAAAGCTAAGTAAAAATGCCTGCTACAGCACAAGCATCAGCATTCTAGAGCTCTAGGAAGGCTGAATGCAGTTCCTGGTAAGATGAACTTCTAACCAGGATGCAAGCTTTAGGCTTGGCTCTCCGGAACCAAGAAGCAAGCAGAGCCAGCCAAGAGAGCTGTGTGGAGGATCCAGGTGTACCCTAGCAGTCTAAAGTTTGCTCACACAGTCAAAAAAAAGCTAAAAGATAACACAGTAAGAGAAGTCCAGATGGAAAAACCTCTAAACAGATTCCAGTGTGTTTTACATTGTGCATAGGATAAAGAAAGAAAGGAAAATGGGTATAGACAGTCACAGAAAGAAATAGTTAAAAAAAAAATAAAGTCTTTAAGGGGAAAATAAAAGTAATATAAAAGAAAAAAGCCACATAAGATGGGAAATACACAGAGAGTCTGGATCTTATGTAGTGTTGTGTTGTTTTTAAAATTTTTTTTTAAATGCTGACAAACAATAGCTGCTGAGAGACATGGGATTGTGAACTGGACTGCTAAACTGAACCAACCTAGTTACTTTAAGGATATCTTCACTTTAAAAAAGAAGTCAAAAATATATTTATCAAATGGAAATAAAAATGCTTTGGAGTTTTGTTCCCACAGGAGACGAGAGGTTGTGGATTCCTTCAGGAATAATATGGATGAGGTTTGATCAAGGGAGACCTCCTGAACCTTGTACAGGTGATATCAACAAAGGTTATAGCTGATCTTCCCAGGACTTAGCCATTATCTCAAATTTTCTCAGGAACCCCTAAAAAAGATGCCCTTTGCCCACAGACAACAGGAAGCGGTTTGGAGAAAATGACATCCACATTCCCAAGAGTTGGGGGTGTGGGTGGTCTTTGGTTATTTGGTGAGTTATGGGTGTCTGTTATATTTTAGCAGAATATAGGATAAAAAGACAACTATTAGTCTCAGATATTTTGCATTGGCATGGATTTTGGTATATTGATACAAATTTAAAGTTATATATATGTTTCTATTCTTGTTTAAAGGACTTCTGTATATTGATACAAAATTATGGTAATTTTTGTTATAATATACTGTATATATGTTTCTACTCTTGTTTAAAGGATTTTTTTATATTGATAAAAATTTAAGGATATTTTTGTTACAACATATTGTATGTATGTTTCTATTTTTGTTTGAGGTATTGTGCCTATGCAGTTCATTTGGAAATGTAGGGTGAAGTTCTAGTTTTTTAAAGCTATTATAAACTATATAGGATAATCAGGAAACATAGGTTAGTGGTTAGTAATTTATAACAATAAAAATTATAGATATGTTAGGTATGCTTTCCAGATCATATAGAGATATATTTAGACAGATAGATGGTTTTCAAACCTTTCAAAGACCTACAGAATATGGCATTTAAAATGTTTTGTTAACTTAGGGCTTTTCATGACAAAATGGGCACTGAAGAAACTCCTTATGAAGTTTGCTTTCAATGTGGCAAGGCTAGCCATTTGGGCAAGAAGCAGCTCTTGCCTAGACTAATTGACAGTATGTTTTAAACTGGACCCACAGCAAAGTGACTATTGAACTTTGCCCAAAGGTGGGATGGTCCTTCAGGGTTTCTGCTTCACAGAAGAAACTGCCAGACATCCTACAGGACACAGAGGAAAGTGACTAGCAAAAACTTTGCCAATATAGTCAGGAGACTCTTTGAGCATTAGTGATATATGTTTACAGAGATAATGAATATATTCTTATGAGTGTGTGTATATTTATATATCCTGATAAGAAGCTTCTATAAGAATATATTATCTCTATAAACATATCACTAATGCTCAAATACTGGTTTTACTTTGGTGTACATTTCTGACATTTTTACATTTAAAAAATTTTTTAACTTTCAAAATCATTTTTGTTTATGTAACTTTTATTTCCACTATTGGCTCAACTCTTCTCAATGTAAAAAGAGAAAACAATTTTAAATTATTTCAGTATATTTTAACAATCTCAAAAGGAGGGGCTTACCAAGTCAGAACTTGAGCTGAAAGTGCTCTCTGTCGGCCGTGGAGAGTAGCTGGCAGACTGGCTGCTCTGCGAAGACTCTAGATCTGAAATAAAACTCCCATTCATGAAGGAGGGTACCACTCACACTCTAGCAAGGTAGACATATCTAAGTTCCACTAACATAACAAACAGCACTTTAAAATGCACAAAACTTACTGAAATTTTTGATAAGGGCAGTTATTTCTGATGTAAAAGAAAACTGAGGGAAGATGAAGGCTTGACATGATTCCGAACAGTGTACTCGAAGGCTTTCTCCTCCTAAGGTTCAGCAAGTCCACAGGTGCTGTGAGCACAGACACCAGAAGGAAGAAGCCTGTCTGCTCCAGGGACCTCACCCATAACAGCACATGAAGGAAGGGTGTGACGACAAGACGAAGGTGTGGCCTTATCTCTGATAACTTACGCACCTGCACACAAACGTAACTCTCTGGGCTGGGGTTCTGAGCAGGTGTGGAAGGCCTGCCAGCCTGTGTTTACCTGTGTCATGGCCATCGGAATAATGCACAGAACTCCTGAGTGAATCTGTAAGGAATGGATGAAGTCCCAAGGAAATATATGGTTGGCATGAGCACAGCCATGTCAGGACTCCAGTGCCTCAGACCCATGGACATGGCAAGCCTTCTGGTCTGTGAGCAGTATTGACAGAACATCTTCCTCCTGATGTCTAGAGCCTAAGACTGCTCCCCACAGAGACCTTCTACTAAAATTGGACAGACCTGCCTCCTCGATTCAGATGTATAAAAGCAACGCTGGTTTCCAGGTTACTGTTGGTGTGTACTCCATCGGAGTGTACAGTGCACCAACCCCAGCTTTTCTGTATGTCCGTCAGTCATTTCTTCATTGTCATTGACCAGTTAGGACAGTCCCTAGAGCCATGCAGGTCATGGCACATCCGAAATTTCATCTTTTTAGCATTTACATGTTTGTCCTTGGTTCCTTTGTTGTGTTTTAACTTGTATCTCCCAGGAAAGACTGATCTGCCGTTCTTTCTCTACACCTACTTGGCACACATTTTATCCTTACACTTACCTTCTCATTCTTACTTTATTCTCTTCTTTCTCCTTTCCCCATTATTTCCTTAAAAAAAAAAAAACACCTCTTTGCTCTAAAACCCTCTAAACTAAATTTCCCCCACATGCTACTCTAGTGCACATGTCTCTGAATTTCAGGGGCAATGGGCAGTGCACAGGTTTCTAGTACAAGCTGACACTGGACTGCTGTCATACCCCTGCAGATTTACTGCAGCCAACTCTTCCCCCTAAACAGCAGTGGGCAATGTAAAGCCAAGTGAAGACAACTCCCCAGAACTCACACTAAATAAATGAAGTAAGCAAACAACCTCAGACTAGGAAAGAAGGAAAATTACCAAAGCAGACCAAACAATCAGTAATTTGGAGGCAAAATTGTAAAAATGGAGTAAAACTTCAGCCAGGAAATGAAAATAAAAAAAATAGAAAATTTGGAAATGAAAGAACCAATAAATCACATAGCACAGAGGGAATCCTCAACAGATAAGACTACACAAAGAGTTTCACAGATGTGAACAAGTTCAGACAAAGTGAACTAGGATATATACAAAGAAAAAAGTGAGTATGACCAGATGTTCAAGAATCTGGGACATGTTCAAGAGGTAAAACCCAAGAATCCATGAGGTAGAAGAAGTAACTAAGGTATAAATGATTTGTTCAAAAAAAATTACAGCAGAACAATTACTAACCCCGAGAAAGGAATGGGTGGGGTAAGAGTAAAGCTCCAAATAGTCATGGACAGAGAAGAACCTCCCCATGGAGCAGCACAGTTAGGGTGTTAACAACACAAAGAAACAACACCAAAAGCTGTAAGAGAAAAATAGCAACTCATACACAAAGGCAGAAACAGCAGACTGATATCACATCGCTTGTCAGCTTGGAAAGTAACTGCCAATCAGAATTACTATACTCAGAAAGATTTCTTAAAGTTGGCGGAGAAATAACATTTCAAGATAAGCACGAAGATAACTCATGAAAACCAAGCCAGTAATGCAAAAAAATTAAAGTAAAAAGAAAAACCAATGGTGTAAAAAAACAATGCCATCCATAAGAATAAAGGAAAGAATACATTTCATGAAAGAACACAAAAATGAAAATGAGCCAGAAAGGAATCCAGTATGTCCAACCCAGTAAACACCTCCTTTCAGGGCTCAGGAAACACCATGGGAGAGGAGGTAGAAGTATAAGAGCCATGGGGGACCGAGGACACCAAGAAAACAAGGCCTCCTAAATCAACATGATCAACACACACATGAACTCACAGAGACTGGAGAAGTAAACGAAGAAACTGCACCCGATGGGGCCCCAGAGTTGAAAGGAGAAGTGGACACAGAGAATGAACGCAAGGGCATCTTTGGAGGTTCCTTGTCTCATACTGTTAAGTCAGGGCTTTACTTTATATTAAAAATTATCTTATAATTTTTTTATCTTTTATTTTTAAATAGTGTTTTCTTCAATCTTTCTACCCTCCAGGTCCTTTGTATATATCCATGGCATCCAGTTCAGTGTTTCTCTGGAGTTCCTGAGTGGGAACAAGTGGTCTCTGTCTCTTTCTACCCTCCAGGTCCTTTGTATATATCCTATGGCATCAGTTTAGTGTTTCTCTGGAGTTCCTGAGTGGGAACAAGTGGTCTCTGTTTCTTTCTACCCTCCAGGTCCTTTCTCTGTATCCTGACATCCAGTTTAGTGTTTCTTTGGAGTTCCTGAGTGGGAACAAGCAGTCTCCATCTCTTGTGCTCTCTTCCTTCTGCTTGTCTGTTTCAGCCTATTCTGATGTGTTAGTTTTTATTTTATGTTATATTGTATTTCATTATATTATATTATTAGTCTTTAGAAGCCTGTTTGTTTTCTAAGGAGACAGAAAGAGATGGATCTGGATTGGAGGGGGATTTGGGGAGGAACTGGATGAATAGAGGGAGGGGAAACTGTAATAAAAGGAAAAATTAAGTTATATTTTTTATTTTATTTTATTGGTTTTTTGTTTTTGTTTTTGGGGGTTTTTTTGTTTGTTTTTTTTTTTTTTTTTTTTTCAAGACAGGGCTTCTCTGTGTAGTTTTGGGGCCTGTCCCGGATCTCAATCTGTAGACCAGGCTGGCCTCGAACTCAGAGATATCCACCTGCCTCTGCCTCCCAAGTACTGAGATTAAAGGCATTTGCCACCACCGCCTAGCTAAAATTAAGTTATTTTAAAAAAAAAATTTTTTAAGTGTATGATAATACCATAAGAAAACCCATTGATTTTGTTTGGTTTTTTTGAGACAGAGTTACACTTCATAGCTCTGGCTGTCACTCTGTAGACCAGGCTGAACTCAAACTCAAAGAGACCCACCTCCCTCTGACTCCTGAATGCTGGGATTAAAGGAAATACCACCACATCTGGCTCCGTTTTCACGATAATTTAAAAGTAAGTAAGTTTATAAAAATTGTAAAAGTTGACAAAGATTTCTAAGTATCCTAGCAGACCAGATAACCAGAAGAGCTGTGCTAGGACCAAAGACCTAAGACATGCTTAGTAGTTATAAAACTTTCATGGACAAAAAGTCACTCAGATATGAAGCACTGGCATATACAAGCTTATCAACAGTTAGTATGCAAGATTAATAAAAGACACGTAGAGTATAACAGATGTCGCCAGATGTCAACTATTAAAGACACATTCCTTAATGAGAAGTGAGCATCTTACAAGCAGCCCTAGGCAGCACAGCATGTTCACCAGCAACTGTTCTCCAGCTGTGGAGAGGCCGAGGCACAGTGACCATGGACTACAGTGAGACCTTGTCTCCAAAAACAAAAGATAACATGTGCAAAACCAAGTTCTAACCAGTAACCAGAGAAGTAAACTCTTAAAACTGCCATGAGTTATTAGGTTTAAATAATGACAAAGATTGACATAGTACAGGGAATATGTGGCTTTTGCCTGCTGCCTATAGTAGACACTTGGGCTGTAGAAAACAAGTTTGCATTCCCTTAGAAAGGTAATAAATATGCATCATGGGAAAGGTGGTTCTATTCCTAGAAATACACCCAAGAACTTTCATATGTGTGTTCCAGAGATGTCAAGAATGGTCAGAATAGTCAAGGACGAAATATTGAACACAATGCAAGTATCTGCTGCCAGAAGATGCATGAATCAATGATAGCATGTTGGTGCAAAGAATTCTGGATAGCATAAAAAAATAATAATACTGAAATGGATGAACCTCAAAACATAATACCTGGTGGTGGTGGTGGTGGGGGGGGGACCCAAAAAACAGGACACTAGTGACCTCTAGGGACCATGGTAGGAAATGCAACAGGGGTCATTTTCTAAAGTACAGTTCGTACTGTCTCAACTACAGTTGAGTACAAAACTGAAACTGTACATTTATATGTGTTCATCATGACTGTTTTGTAAAAGAAAAAAGCTGTTTTAAGGAATGAACTGTACTGTAGTCTATTCTAAAATATCAATTAAATATATACTTGCTGGTAAAATCTTTAAAACCTTTAAAATTTGATTTCTACTTCTTTCTTTTCTAAAATAATAAAGTTACCAGACAGTTACACTCACAGATTTTCTCAGTAGACATTGACCTCCCTCTTAAAGGACACATTCTTCTTCCTTCCATCTGGATCTAGAGAAAAGAATCAAAATTTTAACAATCCAAAGCATTCATAATACTCTTCACATATATCTATCCAACCAATACCACCAGCTCATTTTATAGTACTTTGATTTATATTACTTTGATTCAATAAAGACACTTTCACAAAGAAACAACTATCCAACTAAATTTAAATTCCAATTGGCTTAGAAACATCAAGAGCAGACAATTGCTAAGAAATGTATTACTAACAAAAAGAAAGGCTTCACAGTGCCATGGTGCATAGAGTTTAAAAATGCAAGATATTAAAGTACTTGGAAATGTAGTATTCTATACTTTTTTTAAAGGTAGGATATAAATTACCACTTTTCCTTTTAAAAAAATAAAGTTAGAATTATAAATTATCTCTAGAACACACAGTTGGTTGTAATTTCATTACTTTCTACATGATTAATGAATTATGAATTTGTTTCTTATTTTTAAAAAGCAGAGTGTTTCCTTATTTCTAGGAAGTTAAAAAGGTTAAACAACTGGGTTTGTTTTGTTGTTCTGCTCTGGATTTCTGTAAACTCTGATGGGAGAATGCGGCTTCAGGTGTCCCCACTGAGTGTCTCAAGTGCCCTTTATAGCTGACAGACCATATGCCAGTCTACATGAACTGAAAGAAAGGCTCCCTTTATAGCCTGCTATCTGACAACTATGTGACAGGGGGCATGACTTACTGTATGACAGATAAGTGACAGTCAACATGGACTGAAAGAAGTGCTCCCTACGTCTTTTGGAGGGACACAGGGCTATAGATGAGTGAAGGAGATATTGTCTAGCCACCTCCCTTTCCTCTTGAATGTAAAGCCAGTTTACATTTCTAAGCATGTCTTGAACTTGATGTAGACTGTGTAGACATTGTAGACAATTTCATTTATAGCCCTGAGCAGAAGTAATGTGCACTATTTCCAGTCCAAGACCAGTAAAATCTCAAGCATGCTCCACTCAGTGTATACTGCACACCTGAGAACCACACCACCAGTGTGAGGCCTTGAGGTAACACAGGAGCAGCACCCCTTCCCTAACCATCTTATCATTTAAAAAGGCTCTCCTATTCAACTCGTGACACACATAAGCTCTAAGAAGAAAAGAAGTGGTTGAATCACACCATGCAATCCATCTCTGGGATTGTATATAGCAACCCAACATGGGTTGCTACAAAGGCATGTATGCACTCCACTGTCCATACCAAATCTGCTCATAAAAGATGGCTGTCTTACTTCTCTATTGCTGTGATAAACACCATGAGCAAGGCACCTTATAAAAGACAGCATTTAATTTCATGCCTTACACTTTCAGAGGGTTAGAGATGGTGGAATAAAGACATGGCAATAGGAACAGCTGAGAACTTACATCTTGAGACACAACCGTGACACAGAAAGAGAGCTAACTGGGAATGACATGAGCCTGTCCCCAGTGACACACCTCCTCCAACAAGGACATACTTCCTAATCCTCCCCAAACTGTTCCACCAACTGTGGCCCAAGTATTCAAATATATGAGCCTATAGGGGCAATTCTCATTCAAACCACCACATTCCACTCCCTGCTTCCCATAGGCTTGTGGCCATATCATAATACAAAATGCATTTAGTCCAACTTCAAAAGTCCCCATAGTCTTTCACAGTCTCAACACTATTTAAAAAGCCCAAAGTCTCTTCTGAGACTCAAGGCATTCTCTTAATTGTAATCCCTTGTAAAAATTAAAAAGCAAATTACATATGTCAAACATACAATGGCACAGAATACGCATTACTATTTCAAAAGGGAGGAAAGGGAGAATAAGGAAATACTGGACCAAACCAAGCAGGGCAAACTCCAAATCCTATAGCTCCACATCTGATGTCACGGGCTGAGATGACTCCACCCTTCCGGCCTTACTGACTGCAGCACCCCCCTTTCCTGAGCTGCTTCCACTCCCTGTGTGCAGCTCTTCTTGGCACATGTCTCATGGCTCTGGCATTTCTAACATCTGTGTCTCCAGTGTAATCCAGGCTTCACTTTCCCAGCTTCACATATTATCTCAGGCCTTCAAATAGGGTCTGCCTTGCCAAACCCCTTTATTGGTGTAGGCTTTGTGACTCCAAAGCCAGAACCAGACAGACAACACTGCCAAATTCAATTGCCTACTTAGGATGGATCCTGGACCCCTCGAATCACATTTGCATGAGCTTTCCTTTGTTGTTGACTTAGGAGCAGAAACTTCTTCAGGCCTTTCCTTTTCATAAGGTGGAAGGAAGCCCAGCTGGATTCAGTCTTGCCCTGGGACACTCCTGCTTTTACCCATTCTGTAATGTCATCTCTTGCAGCACAAGCCTAGGTACCAATATTAAACGTCCTGTGCTCTTTTTCTCTTCAAACTGTACACTTTGTATTTCTTTTTGTTCTACTTGTTCTTCTTCATTGTAGATCTGCATAAGAGTCATTGTCAATGTCATGCTAACAACATGACAGAGTCATCATTAGGCTATCGAGAAATCCCCTCCACCAAAACTTTAGTTCATCACCTTTCACTTTAGCCATTCTTGGCCTGATTCTTAGGACCTGGGCAAAGGCAGCTACATTCTTTGCCCAGTATCACAAGAATGGTCTCTAGCCCAGTTGCAGATATTTCTCCCTGAAATCCCCATAGTCTACATTGTTCTCAGCAACATTGTCTTCCAAGCCCCACCAGGATGACCTCACCAATCACTAATTAAGATAATGCCCTACAGTCAGATCTTATGGAGGCATTTTCTCAGTCGAGGTTCCCTCCTTTCAGATGACTCCAGTTTATGTCAAGTTGACATAAAATTAGCCAGCACAGTTTTTAAGGAAAAATTATACAGTTAAGAGTATCAAATTACATAAGCCAGTGGTTCAGTTCCTGACTCAGTTGTACTCACCAAGAGAACAGTAAAACACAAAGCATTTTTTTTCTTCAACAAAATCTTACAGTGCAATAAGAACTATTTTAAATGTGTCTAATTTGGCTCAAAGAACATTATATTTTCTAACTCTAAGCCATACTTTTCTAGTATAAGAGAATATGAGTTTACATGAAAATAAACATGAATAAAATATAATCTTAAATCAGGGTAAACTAAATACTAAAATAGGACACCACAAACTGAATTACTTGAAAAGACAATGTGACAATGAGCTTTACCTCATTATGGTCAAAATCACATGACTGCTTATGACGTAATTCTTTCAAAGGAATATCACCCCTAGGGATTATTAAAAAAAAGTATTAAAGCATATTTCCTCTGACAATTATTATTCTAAATTTTGGTTTCCAATCAGAATTATGTAAGAAACTTAAAAATATGAATTGACAAGTACCATACCAAACTGCTCAATTATTTTAATATGTAAGTTAAACATCTATATTTTCTATGCATGTGCATATTGGTGTGTATGCACAAATGTGTATGCACAAGCATGTGTGTGCACATGTGGATGCCAGAGTTCAACCTCAGCTGCTATTCCTCGGGGTCTCTCATGGAGATCTGGGGTTTGATCAGTAGGGAAGGCTAGCTGTCAACAGGCCCCAGGGATCCTCCTTCCCCCGATTCCCCATCCCAGTGTTGGGATTAGCAGTGCGCATCAATGCACCTAGCTCTGGAATCAAACTCAGGTCCTAGTGTTTGTGCACCAAATCACACTGAGCCAAATCCCCAGCCTAGAAACATCTATATTGTGACATAATCACTCCAGGTAATTTAGATCTGCACTCAAGATTAAGAATCAGGTCCTTTTCCCATTTTGTTTTTGCTCTTTTAAAACAGTGCCATACATCCCAAGTCACCTTTAAAAGCTGAATTTAAAACTCAAAGCCAAACAAAAGTTTTACTCAAACTTTCAGATAATTGAAGAACCAAGAATTTCATTTCTCAATTTTAGAAATACATTATGTACTTAAGTTTTAATAAATACCAATTCCATAAAAATGGCATGTATAAATACTTTTTATCAATAGATACTTTAATGATTTCCATAAGAATATGGAATATTCTTTCACAATAAAAATATAAGTAAATTTAAAATCAAAGGTCTGACTAAATTATGATTATTACTACAAAAAACAGGACTATTCAGTAACTATCAGCTAAAATAATGTTTCCCTGCATTATCAATAATTGTAGATAATTTTGTAGAAAAGCCATCAAGGCAGCCTCAAAACTCAAAGGAATAAACCATGTCTTAAGAAATAAAAGACCCACCCAATTAAAAAATCTAAGATTTAAAATACTTTTTACACCATCAGCAGTAGGAAGCTGGATCTGGTGATGCAAAATCATTTCCATGTAACAAAAAGATAACAATGATGAGATAGAGGGGACAGCAACTCCGAATATATCTATTCTGTCACCTAGGGGCCTCGGGAGGTAAATGTTAGCATGCAGAGGATGCTAGAACACAGATGTCACATAATGGGGCTAGTCTTGCTTATACTGCCTCACTGCATTCTCATGCTCCCTGTTGATTCTATACCAAACATGCACCATTCCTGTGGGGACTGAAAAAGAGACAATATGCTGTTTGCGCTAATAAGCATTCTATCCATGGGATACTTCTATTTCTGCTAATCAGTGATTTGATATTTAGAAGATATATGGTGAATATTCAACACTAAATGGTCAGATAGGAAGGTCTTAGAGGCTGGAAAATGTGAACATCATGGCCTTAAGAAGTTGCTTTTGGCCGGGCGGTGGTGGCGCACGCCTTTAATCCCAGCACTCGGGAGGCAGAGGCAGGTGGATCTCTGTGAGTTCGAGGCCAGCCTGGTCTCCAAAGCGAGTTCCAGGAAAGGTGCAAAGCTACATAGAGAAACCCTGTCTCGAAAAACCAAAAAAAAAAAAAATTGCTTTTACTCAGTGTTTTATATAATAAAAAAATATATATATATATATATACACACACACACACACACACATACACACACACACACACATATACACATGTATATATAAAAGGGTATGGCTTCTTTGAGACTAGTTTGCTCACCATCCAGCAAACATATTATCATCTTACGTTCTATTTGTTCATCTGAATACATGCATTATACTAGATCTAAATCAAAACTTACATAGAGCACACTGGATATTCCCAGGTATTTCTCTGCAGTGCTTCCTCTTGGTCATCACTTTCAATATTTCCTTCAAAAATAAAAGCATACACTGAATTAAAGTTAGCATCGTTTATTTTCATTTATAATTCAAAGCATATTAGAAGGATACGCAGAGGGAAATTGGTAGTCCCTGATATAATACAATAAAACATTATATAAATTAATGTACTGTACATCCATCCCCTGGTTTCCGATAGGAATTGGTTCCAAATCCTTCCCCTCTACTCATTTTCCCCACAGACACCAAAATCCCTTGACATGCCAGTGTCTTGCATAAAATAGCAAAATCTGTTAACATAACGCATTTATGTTATATATATAATATACTCTCATATTCTTTCTGTCACCTGCAGGTGACTTAGAATATCTGATACAGTAAGAATGCTCTTTATGAACATACTCATGTGTGTGTATGTGTGTGCTCTCAGATGCAGCATGTGTCCTTCCACCATGGCTGCCAGGATTGAACTCAGGCTAGCAGCAAGCCATCTTGCCAACTCTGAGGATGCTATTAAATAGTCTATATGCTCTGCTGGTTAGGGAATAATGGTCAGAAAAAAGTCTGTGCATGCTCAGCAAAGACATCTTCGATTTAGTCTATTTAGTTAGTTGAATCTAAAAATATAGAACACTTGGATATGGAGAGCCAATTATATGTGTATGTGTATAAATATATGAAGCATGGTAATATATATAGAGAGAGAAACTGAGTGTGCAACACCAACCTTTTCTTCCACATCTGGTTGGGTGACAATCTTCCTCAAAAGATCTAAATTCACGTATTTCACTACTGTTGGACTCCTGCTGGTAGGGCCTCTTTGACTGACAGGTTCCTAAGTAACTTGTCTTCAGAGGAGGATTAGGAAGAGCTACTTGTGGAACTGTAAAATTCCCTCCAGGGACCCCACTAGTGGCGTGGCTTCCACCAGAAGAAGCCACACAGGAGCCACTCACACCATCATAAGCACCCTGAGGGAAGGCTGCCATTCTCCCTGGCTGATCTCTGCTCAATAATTGGATCATGTTGTGACTGACAAATGTGTCCGAGTCGTGATTGTACGACAGATGTCTCTGAGTTGGCTGGCTCACATCTTCAAGGAAATTGGAGAATTCTTTCCCATTATTCCCCCAAATCTGTCGCACTGATGTTTTTTCCATAGCAAAGTCTGGCTGTCTTCTTTCACAGAGGCTTCCACAATCTTCACCCATGATCACAGATCTTCTAGTAAAGAAGTCACCAGTTTCTGAACTTTGGAATAAATAGAAACATATTTAGCAGGAAAGGTTTGATCATTTTTATTTACAAACACTAGCTTAAATTTAAAACTTTAAAGAAGATACTGGAGGATGACTAGCATTTTCCCAAATTGCATTTTAAACTTAATATTTAAGCAAATAATAATGCTTTGGAAGTAAATTTATCTCATATATTCTTCTATTAATACGCATGAAAATAATTTATATGGGGCTGGAGAGATGGCTCAGAGGTTAAGAGCACTGACTGCTCTTCCAGAGGTCCTGAGTTCAATTCCCAGCAACCACATAGTGGATCACAACCATCTGTAATGAGATCTGGTGCTGGCCTGCAGTCACATATGCTGTATACATAATAAATAAATAAATTTAAAAAAGAAGAAAATAATTTATACATGGTTCTGTATTCCAATGTGAAATTTAGTGCATAGTTTTATTTATCGTTAGCAAACAAAACATGCTACTCAGTAGTCTGTTGTCTACAGCACAGTCTAGCAAATAACCTAGTGTCCACTGTGGGTTGCCTCTGTCCACTTAAACAGAGAAAGAGATTTTGAAGACTATTGAGGGGAACAATCTCATGTAAAAATATTTTTAAAGAGTTATAAATTAGCAAATTTAGCAATTGAAATAGTTACAAAGTTCTCAGTGAAGAAAAATAAAGATGTAATTTATTTTACAAAAATAGGGTAACTCAGATGAAAGCTAATTAGGTGAACTGGGTAACCTATAAATTCTTCTCCTAAGCAAAAATGGAAACTCTGGGTTAAATTTAGCTTGTGCATAACAATCAAAGCTGACAAGGAATAGTAACAACAAAAATACCTTTTGTTTTATTGCCACTGACTATAAACTCACTTGAGATTGGACTATTTCAGGGAATGGAAGTATAAAAAAAATTTTGGGGAGAGACACAAGACTGTTAACAAGAAATTGTTAATATTCATTTTATTTTAATTATGTATATTCATTTATGTTACTGGGTGCCATATGTGCAGCTGAGTGCAGGTGTCTACAGAAACCAACGGTGTCAAACCCTTTGGAACTGGAGTTACAGGTGGGTTTTAGCTGCCTGATGTCGGTGCTAGGAACCAAATCAAGATCCTTGTAAAAGTAGTATGTGTTCTTAACTGCTGAGTTATTCAACCTGAAAATTTTGATTCTACTTTGCTTTTAACTACCTATTAAATATTTAAATAGAAATACTAAGTTCTAAGCACTAGGTCATGTGTTCAGGTTAGAGACAGAAAGAATTATTAGTATTAAATAGAGAAAAATCCATGTTTTGGGTCATATGTTCATAGATTATAATTCCCTGTGATTTTTCAATGAGCATCTAATTAATGTTTTATACTAAAAGACATAATCCATTGTAATAACACACACCATTAAAGCCAGAAAAGTCTTCTGTCATTGTAAATGGGAGAATAATCATAGAACATGGCATAAGTTACAAAGCACATTATATGTGGAAATCATATTTTATAATAACTGATTTTCAGCATTATATCTTCAGCTCAAATATTCATGCCCTTTTAAAATCAAAGTAAGGCCTTAGAGTTCCGTGCTCTGTACCACCATCCCTTCTGCAGCCTACTCACCTGCTTATTCTCTCATATGATGCTCCAAGCTCTGCTGTTCTCTGAGATAGACTTAAAATATCTTGACGTTGATGTAATTTGGAAAATAAGGGATCAGAAAATTTTCCACTACTGAACTGAAAAAGGAAGAAAATGACAAAACAGTATGTACATATTTACAATATAAATTGTACTTACCTATCTGCAGATAATTGCTAACTAATGTGTAGTTATAATATGTATCAGCAAGAAAATGAATATTTAAGTAGATATCATCTAATGTTTTATTTTCTACTCTATAGAGTAATTAATAGAATATGGAGTTTAAGCTGTATTGACAAGGTTTTGTCTCTAAGATATGAACTAGGTGGATTTTCTTAGCCCTCCTTCTCACCCTTCTGTGTCACTTGACTCTCTCCCTAGGATGTCTGGTGGCTGACCTGGCAGTGACTCGGGCAGGGGATTATGACTCTCCGTCTGGTGTCCCCTTACAATCTCTCCAGTCTCATGCCTAATCCTGCAGCAACTGCTTTCAGGTGCCTCTCCCCACCCTACCTCCATTTCCTGGGGTTTCTGACAAACTTTGTGGGGGGACCCAGCTTCCTCACCTTGTGGACCCTCTCAATCCTCCCTTTTAGCCCATCCCCATTCCTGTGTGTCAGCCCCATTGCCAAGGAACACTTTCTACCTGGACCCCCAGTGGCCACACTTGGCAGTGACTCGGGGAGTCAGTTCACACCATCCTGTCCTTCTTTCTGATGTTTCCATCCTCCTCCTCAGCCCTGGAACTGCCGGCTTGAGGAGCCCCTCCTCCCACCTCAGCTTCATTCACTGGAGACTCTACGTCCTGGTTCAGATCCAGTGTCACCCTAGGTCCTCACTGTTGTCTCTCTACATTACTTCACTATGGTGATATTTTTCTTTTGTACCAAAATGTTAATTGTATGTTAATAAATAAAGTTGCCTGGAGGTCAGAGCTATTAGCAAGCCATAGGAAAGCAGGGCAGTGGTGGTGTACGCTTGTGATCACAGCACTTGGTAGACAGAGCTAGGTAAGTCTCTGTATGTTCAGGGATACAGCCAGCATTGGATACACATGCCTTTAATCTCAATACCAACCATAGAACACCTGGAGGTCTATACAAACAGGCCGTGATGAGGCAGTCCTGTGGTTGGGTTTACAACCAATGAGAAGGCAGAACAGAGACTATATAAAGACTTTAACACAGGAAGTAGCCCCTCCTTCGGAGAGGTAGGACCACTGCAGGAGGAAGGGTAAGGTTTTAGCTCTTAGCTCTGACCTCTTGGCTTTCTTCTTTGCATTGGTTCTGTGTTTCTTATTTATAAGACGGTTGGTTACATCTACACTTCACTGCAACCTACTTTCAAGATCTCCTCTACCACCACACCTGTAACTCTCTGGGGACCCCATCTTTGACAAGATCCCCTTAGTTCTTCCCAAATCCCCACTCAGCCTTTCTTCCTAGCCCGCCTCTATTCCTCTCTGCCACTCACTGACCTACAGAAGCACTCTCGACCAGACAACCACAACCAACACACATTCCTAAGATCCAGAGAGCAACAGAAGCCATGGAACAGAAGAGCCACACATCCCCCCACAATAAGACCAAATAACAGCATCTAGGATAACTCAGTTATCCCAATTCTAGATGCCCGAACAGCAGTATGAAAAAACAAACATTAGCAGCCAAGACAATAGGCCTCCTCCAGAACCTGGTCAACTTTCTCTAAGAGGACCTGAGAAATGCAATATAGCTGAAGCACAAGGACTTCAAAACGGCAATTATAAGTATGTTCAAGAACCTTCAAGATGATACAAATAAATGCCTTAGTTAAGACCGTGAAATCACACACAAACAGTGAATGAAATAATGGAAATAGTTCAAGACATGAAAGTAAAAACAGAATCAGAAAAAAAAAACTAAAGAAAACCACACTGTCATAAAATGGAAAATTCAAATTTATGACTCCAAACAAAAACCTCAAAGGTAAGCTTCACCAACAGAGTACAAGACATGGAAGACAGAATCTCAGTCATTGAAGAAAAGATAAAAGAAATGGATATCTCAATCAAAGAAAACATTAAATCTGAAAAAAATCCAGGCATAAGACATCTAAGAAATATGGGACACTATGAAAAGACCAAATCTATGAATAATAATAATAATAATAATAATAATAATAATAATAATAATAGAAGAAGAAGAAGAAGAAGAAAGAGAAGATCCCCAGGTCAAAGGCACAGAAAATATTTTCAACAAAATCATAGAAGAAAATTGCCCTAACCTAAAGAAGGAGGTGCCTACCAAGGAACAAGAAGTAGACAGAACAACAAACAGGACCAGAAAAGAAATGCTTCATGACACATAATTATCATAACACTAAATGTGTGGAACAAAGAAGGAATATTAAAAGCTGCAAGGAAAAACAATGTAACATACAAAGTCAGATCCATTAGAATAACATCTGACTTCTCAATAGAGACTCTAAAGCCAGGAGGGCCTGGACAGATGTTCTACAAACTCTAAGGACCACAGAGATCAGTCTAGACCAGAATTCCCAGCAAAACTATCAATCACAATAGATGAAGAAAGAAAAACATTTTTAAATATTTTATTCCTGAATATTTTATTCCAAAATAAAAAACAACATAATAAGCAAAGTTAAGTAGTATCTACCATCTACAAATCCATTTCTACAGAAGGAACTAGAAGAAAAACTTCAATCTAAAGAGGTTAACTACTCCCAAGAAAAAACAAGGAATAAATACTCCCAGACCACTAAATCAAAATGGGGGGAAATTCACTCCATACCAACAAAATAATCATAATCAATAAACACTGATCATTGATAACTCTCAGTGTTAAAGATTTTATTCTCCAATATAAAAACACAGACTAAAAGACTGGATTAGAAAACAGGATCCATCTTTAGGGACATCCAAGAAACACATCACCTCAGGGTAAGAGGATGGAAAAAGATATTCCAAGCAAATGAACCCAAGAGAAGCAAGCAGATATAGTCATTTTAATATCTGACAACATAGATTTCATACAAAAACTAATTAGAAAAGATAGGAAAGGACACTACATACTTATATAAAAAAAGTAACATCTATACACCAAATACAGGGGCACCCAAGTTCACAAAAGAAACACTAGTACATGCTAAATCACATACTGACGCTCATATACTGATAGTGGGAGACTTTAACATCCACTCTTGCAAATAGGTCATTCAGACAAAAACTAAACAAAGAAATGCTATAGTTAAATTACATAACAAATCAAATAGACATAGAAGATATATATATAGATCATTAAATCGTAACACAAAAGAATATAGCTTCTTCTCAGTACCTCATGGAACTTTCTCCAAAATCAGCCACATACTTGGACACAAGTCTCAACGGATATGAGAAAATTGAAACAAAAACAACCTATATCCTATCAGAGCACCCTGGATTAAATTAGCTGAATATCAACACCGCCAAAAACAACAGACAGTATACAAACTCATAGAAACTGAAAAACTCATTACTGAATGAAAAACTTGAAGACAGAAATTAAGAAAGAAATTAAAAACTTTCTAGAATTAAATGAAAATGAAAACACAACATACCCAAACATATGGGTCATACAATGAAGGCAGTTCTAAGAGGCAAGTTCATAGCACTAAGTGTCTAAATTTAAAAAAAAAATGGAAAGATATCATGCTAGCAACTTATCAGCATACCTGAAAGCTTTAGGGAAAAAAGAATAACATTCAAAAGGAATAGATGGCAAGAAATAATCAAACTCAGAGCTGAAATCAATAAGAGAAACAACACAAGCAATACAAAGAATCAACAAAATGATGAGTAGGTTCTTTGAGAAAAATCAGTAAGATTGGTAAACACCTAGGCAAATTAACTAAAAAGTGAAGAGAGAAGATTAAATTAATAAAATTAGAGACAAAAAGGGGACATCAAAACAGACACCAAGGAAATCCAGAGAATCACAAGGGCATACTTTCAAAAATAAATTGAGAAATTTCTTGATATATTTATTAAATATAACTAAGTTAAATCAAGATCTGATCATCAATTTATACAGACCTATAAGCCCTGGTGAAAAAGAAACAGTAATTGAAAATGTTCCAACAAAAAAATTCCCAGGGACAGGTGGACTCAGTGCAAAATTTTGCCAGACTTTTCAAAGTAGAATTAATGACAATACTCCTCAAATTATTAAGCAAAATAGAAACTTAAGGAACATTTCCTAATTCTTTTTACAAAGCCACTATTACACTGATACCAAAATACAAAGAAAACTAGAAAATATTAAAAATTATAGAACCATATATCTTGTGAACATAGATGTGAAGATTCTCAATGAAACACTTGCAAATAGAATTTATGAACACATCAAAAAGATTATCTGCTGTAATCACTTTGGCTTCATCCAGAAACCCAGGGATATTTTGATAAATGCAAATCGATAAAAGTAATCTACCACATAAACAGACTGACAGAGAAAAACCACATAATTATCTCATTAGATGCATGAAAAGATCTTTAACAAAACCCAAAACCCCTTCATGACAAAAATCCTTGAAAGATTAGGAATACAAAGGATACACCTCAACATAATAAAGGCAATTTACAACAAGCCCATAGCCATCTTCAACCTAAATGGAGAGGAACTCAAAGCATTTCCACTAAAATCAGGAACAAAACAAGGATGCCCACTCTCCCCATACCTACTCAGTATAGTACTTAAAGTCTTAGCTAGAGCAGTAAAACAACCTGAAGGATATCAAGGGGATACAAATAAGCAAGGAAGAGGTCAAATTCTCTTTAATTGAAGAGTAAGACATTATTTCATATATAAAAGACCCTAAAATCTCCAACAGAGAACTCCTACAGCTGATAAACACTTGCAGTCAAGTAGCTGGATACAAAATGAACTCACAATGATCAGTACCCTTCCTATATATGCATGACAAACAGTCTGAGAAAGAAATGAAGGAAACAATACCTCTCACTATATATATATTTATATATATATATATATATATATATATATATATATATATATATATATATATATATATAGTTATCTTGGGATAACTATAACCAAGCCAGTGAAAGACTGGTATAAAAACATCAAGACACCGAAGAAAGAAATTGAAGACAATATCAAAAGATTGAAAGATCTCCCATGCTCATTAAGTATGATTAATATAGTGAAAATGGCCATCCTACCAACCAAAAGTAATCCACAGATTCAATGCAATCCTTATCAAAATTCCAACACAATTCTTCACAGATCTTGAAAAGACAATTTTTGGCTTCATATGAAAGCATTCACAGGCACCCATAAACATACACACACATACACACAATCCTGAATAATAAAAGAACTGGTAGAGGTATCACCATCCCTCATTTCAAGCTGTATAACACCACAGTATTGGCATAAAGAGAGACATGCTGATCAATGAAATAAAATTGAAGACCCAGACAGAAGCCCACACACCTATATTAGCCTATTTTTGTTTTTGTTTTGTTTTGTTTTGTTTTACAAAGAAGTCAAAAAATATATGCTGGAGAAAAGACAACAACAAATGGTGTTGGTCAATCTGAATGACTACATTTAGAAGAATGGAAATAGATTCATATTTATCACAGAACCAACTCCAAATGGATCAAGGACCTCAACATAAGGACTGATAACACTGAATCGGATAGAAGAGAAAGTGTGAAATAGTCTTGAACTCATTGACACAGGAAAGGAACTTCTGAAGAGGACACCAAAAGTACAGGCCCTAAGAAAAAATAGGGCCTCAGCAAACTGAGAAGCTTCTGTATGACAAAGGACATCACAACCTGGAAAAAAATGGCAGGCTACAGAATAGGGAAAGAGCTTTATACAATTATTCATCTGATAGAGGGCTAATATCTAAAATGTATAAAGAATTCAAAAAACTGAACATCAAGAAAAAATATAACCCAATTAAAAGGGGGAACAGAACTAAACAGAGTTTGCAAAAGATGAGACACAAGTCACAGAAACAAGGAAATGTTCAACATCCTTGGTCATCAAGGAAATAAAAATCAAAACAACTTACACTAGACAGAATGGCCAGATTAATAAAACAAATTACAACTCATGGTGGTGAGGGTGTGGGGAAAGGGAAATACGTATCCACTGCTGGTGAAAATGCAAACATGTACAGCCACTGTGGAAATCAGTGTGGGGGTTCCTCGGGAAGTTAGGAATAGATCTACCTCAAGATCCAACTATTCCACTCTTAGGCATGTACCCAAAGGACTGTACATCCTACCACAAGGAAACTTGCTCATCCATGTTCATTACTCTGTTATTGATAATAACCATAAGTTAAAAGTAACCTAAATGTCCATCAGCTGATGAATGGATAAAGAAAATGTGGTACATTTACACAATGCAACACTATTCAGCTATTTAAAAACATGAAATCATAAAATTCACAGGTCAATGGACGGAGCTAGAAAAACATCCTGAGTGAGATAACCCAGACACAAAAAGAAAATATTGTCTTCTTTTATTATGTGGATGTCAGCTTTTAAGATTTTGATAGGCATACTATAATCCATATAACCACAGAGGTTAGGTGTAAAATAAGGGACCATATGGAGAGGAGGATCTCCCAAGGAAAGAAAAACAGAATGCATAGTTAGAGAGAGAGAGGGAGAGACCTGAATGGGAGGTTAAAATGGGGAGGGAATAAATAATGGAGCATAAGATGAAATACTATCCTTCATTCATCACCATACTTAGCAATTTGAAACCCATCTTTGTCAAACTTATGAAAAGGAGAACCTATTATGAATTCATGACATCAAAGAAACGATAATTCCAATGTACCTGCTCATTTTGTTTTTTCTCATATGCACATTTCCAAGGATTTGGTGCTATTCTTGGGGTGGAGCTTTGGTTTGGAATATGTCTGTTAGAAGGTAATTCTTCTGGAAAAGATGGTGGAATATAACTGTAGTTTTCTGTTTTGTGGAACATTCTGCATGAGTTCATGTCTTGTGATGACTAGGAAAAGAAAAGGTAAGATCACTAAAAGTACAGAAACTAGAAGTCAAAATAACAGAACTAAAGTGGGTAGAAAAGGGCGTGATTACAGAAGAGGAAGTCCTAAGGAAGGCAAGCCTTTGGTAGTTCATAGGAGTCACTGAGTCAGTGAGGTTCTCTACTGAGGTTGTCTCCTTAAGAACTCTTCCCTCTGCTTTCCCTATCTGCCTTCCTCTCTCAAGTTCTTTCCTGAGGGTCACCTTCTAATGACAGGAAATCTTAGGTTCTTTAACCCACAAAGCAGACAACAGGCTGTCCAAGGTTTTTCATTATTACCATCAGCTTCCACTGCCTTTCTGATCTAATTTAAACCTGACAATTCAAAGATAAATAAGAATAATTAATACAGCATTGGACAGTAAATAGAATTTCAAGCTTTAATTAACCTGTGCATTTTCTAATTCATTATGATTTTGTTTGCAAAAAAAGTTATACTTTGAAAAATCATCTTGTGGTAAATATGGGTTCTTAACATAACAATTTGATATAAATAATGTTTTCATTGAATTTGAAAAGATGAACTGATCAGTGAACATGTGAACTAATAAAAGACTCCCTCAGTGGGAGGTGTGATAATGGCTCCATCAATAAATTGCTTGCTATGCAAGTGTAAGAGCCAAGTTTGGCTCCCCCATACCTCCATGGAAAGGCCGGGTATATCAGTGCACACTTGCACTCCCAAAGATGGAGAGGGAAGAAACAGGCCAGTTCCTGGGACTCACTAGTCAGACTGAATCAAGCAGCTCTAGTTGCAAAGGGACCTCATCTCAAAAGAGTATGTTGGGGAGTGAGTGACCTCTGGCCTCCTGTACACATGCATATGAATCTCCCTACCCACCAACGAATGCACTCTCACACAAATAAATAAGTACTTAAAAACAATCTCTATGTAAGTGTGCTTTGTAACTCTTTGACAAGAATCGAGCATTAAACACATGGAGCTGGCCACATTGCTATCACTCTAAGGAGGCTTCATAATCAGAATATTCCTTAGGAGTAAATTTCCTACATTTTAAAACTGCAAAAAGAATCAATGAGAAACTGTAAAAAATTTAAAGATAACTAATTTTACCTAGTATTTTAAAAGTGAGATCATCTAAGGGCATGGAACAATTGTTAAAACAATTTATAATTTTCTTTAAAACTCACCTGAACTGGGCCAGTTTCTTCCTTGCTATATAATCTTTGATAGGGTACACTATAGAAAATCAAAATTTGAAGTTAAAAATTCAAGCAGCCATAAATATTGTCCTATGTATATTTAAATTTCACAGTGTCCTCACAAGCACTCAACACAGAAAACTCTGGTACATTGCTACAGGGTCATAAGACAAGTAAGTTTTAGGAAAGAAATTGTATTAAACTGGGATAGGCATTTTCTAATACAGAACGTCAAAGCACATGCACAAAACACCGTAGACAACTGTCCTAATGATTTTATGACAGCATTAGACAAGCAGGAACAGGGATGGAAGGGAATGGCCTTCTCTACTTCCCAGAACACAGCAAGCTGATAGTGTTAACTTTCGTCAGTCACTGTCTTAGCTGACACTTACTTCTTTCCCATGTCATCGATGCACAGTTTAGAAGGGATACAGTGAGGTGACATTGGAAGTTCTAAATCATGCTTTCTTAGTGGGATTTTCAAATCTCTGTTCATATTCACATAAGTTGGTCTTTTCAGGGTTTCTATAATAAAAACGTTAAACAATGACTTTTAAACAGAAGCTTTAAAATCATTTTTGCTATATCATTCTTCAGTTGCTTGAACATATGAAAATGTTCTTCTGTACACTACAAATGTTCTATACATGTTATTACAGAAACTGGCTGCTAACAATTATTAGTGAAATTTAATTTTTTTCTCCTGCTTCTTAAGCCATCAAGAAAGGGGCTCTAACAACTCAACCTGATTTCTTCTTTCTCAGTTACTGGACTGTATCAGATAGTGTTACATATTCTCATAGCACTATATGTTTTCTCTAATTCAGCACTTTGCACACTTTATTACACTTGATTAACCTCATCTCCTTCAATAGACTTTAAACTTTGGTGGTTCTTAACCTGTGGGTCATGACCCATATGGGGGGTCAAACAGCGTTTTCACAGTTGTCTCCTAAGACTATCGGAAAACATAGATATTTACATTACGATTCATAACAGTGGAAAAATTACAGTTGCAATGTAGCAGTGAAATAATTCTATGATTGGGGTCACCACAACACGAGGAACTGTATTCAACTGCAGCATTAGGGGCTGCTGCATTAGGAAGGTTGAGAAGCACTGCTTTAGAGGAAGGAGCCTTGTATCTTTTTATGCCAGTGGGATCACTGTTTTATTACTCAATACCCAGCACACCTACAGAGTTCGAGTGGGGATTTTCTCCTTCTGTACAACCATCTTTTTACTCCTGAGCCACCTATCTGGCCCCAAACTGTCTTAGTTTTTGAACTCTTACTTTTATGCTTGTTTTTAAAATGTAAATAATAGGCCCTAGTTCCCTTAAGAGAGGGAAAGTTTTTTTGTTTTTTGTTTTTTCATTTGGAAAGTCAAACTGTGAGATAAAATAAACTTTCTTTTGAAGTACAAAACTCTTACAGTTCCTATCCCAGAAGTGTAAAAGAAATTCTAATTGCAAGACAGGAAAAAGTCACTAAGGAAAAAATCTCTCAGTTTTTCCTTTGGTACAAATTTCCCAAGCGATATGAAATAATAACACATTCATTATTTTCTTCTCTCACGCTAAACTTGTGACTGTTTGCCTAGAAATAATAATATAATAATTATAATAACTCCATGACCAATTAATGATATCAAACAAGTTAATCTTATACAATACACACAGCTTAAAAATAAGATAAATAGATAAAACAACAAAAGATCTTAATTCAAATTCTGGTTAAGCTTATAATTTAAAAAGGCAACAAAGTTTTAAAATAAATTCTCCATATGCTTAGAGTCTGGAATTTCTAAGCAATTAGACAGCTAGATGTTATTATGAATTACCACATAAAGATAAAAACAAATGCCTTAGAAAGACTTACCGGGTGTTTCCTTCTTGGACGATATCTGATTTACCATATACAGATTAAGAAGGTCTAAGCTGGCAGTGGTATTCTTGACAGGTGAAAAAACTCGTAGTAATTTCATTTTTGATTTTAACTTGTTCTTTTCAAAGTACTCCTACAATAATTAAGAATTAAAAACATTAATTCCCCAACCTAACAGTTCAAGGCAGAATCATAAACAATAAATGCACTCAAGTCACTCTGCCATTGACTTTTCACACTTGTGACAACATTTACATGGGAACTGAAATCAATTCTGAGGGCTTGCAGCTTGCCTACAGACTGAAATCTGCAGCTAAAAACCTTTTCTATGATAAATAACATACCACTCTATATTTTAAAAAACTCAAAAGATATAGTCAAGTGCCTACTGAAAAATCAAGAGGGCAGTGAAACAGCAGAGATTCAAGCCAGATGACCTCAGTTCGATCCCCTGAACCCTTAGTAGGAGATAACCAAGTCTTCTTTTGACCTCCACAGGCATGCTGTGATACATGTGCATCCCCACTGATACATGTACATGTGTGCACGCATGCACACAATGTGCACATATACACACATGTGCACATATACACACATCAATACTAACAATAAAATTGTACAACCAACTAACAGGAAAGCAAAAGCTATGTGAGAACTAGCTTGCAACCAATACTAATTTAACTCACTATATCACAATGCTTAATGTTGTCTATAAACCAAACACACATATATATCACCATATATCCAGTTTATATTTTCTTCCTGGGTTTCTGAACTATAATTACTCTTCAGTTTTTAGTCACATCTTTAACTTGCTAAATTCAAAGACATCTTAATTTTTAAAAAATATTTCTTTTATTTTCGTGTGGGAGTGCATATGTGAGTGAGTGTACCCGTGGAGTCCATGACAGTGTTGGATCTACTGAGCTGCAGCCATCTGATGAAGGCGCCCAGGGCAAACTCAGGTCCTCTATAGGGGAAGTTCATGCCCTGAAACACTGAACTGTATCTCCAGGCTTCTTACCAAATAATGAGTTTTATTATTGCACTGTCACATAAATGTGTCATTCTAACTTTAATTGTTCCCTTCCTCCCTCCTCTCCAGATCCCACTTCCCACACCACTCCCAACTCTGACCTCTTCCTTCCTCCCCCTAATCTGAGTTCTGATTTCATCACCCCCTCTTCTTTGCTCCCTAGAGTTATCTCCCAAGTTCTCATGATCTCCTTTCTATTTCAAGACCTGCACACACAATATATATACTATATAAAATTATGTCATATCTATTTATAATTTTAAATATAGGTTCAATACATGGAAGAAAACATGCAATATTTGTCTTTCCTAGTCTTGCTTCTTTCACTTCATTATTTCCAGTTCCACCAGCTTCCCTGTAAATGACATTCTTTTTTTTTTTTTTTTTTTTTTTTTTTTGGTTTTTCAAGACAGGGTTTCTCTGTTTAGTCCTTGCTGTCCTGGAACTCATTTTGTAGACCAGGCTGGCCTCGAACTCAGAGATCTGTCTGCCTCTGCCTCCCATGTGCTGAATTAAAGGCTTGTGCCACCACTGCCTGGCTGATTTCACATTTTTATAGCTCAATAAAATCCCATGTGTATATTTTCTCTATCTATTCTTCTGATGATTGTGTACATGCAGACTGGTCCCATTCTGAGCTGTCATGAATACTGCAGCTATAAACATGGCTGTGCAAGTGTCTCTCTGAGACATTAACTCGGCAATTCTCAACCTGTGGGTTGCAACCCCTTGGGCTCACAGGAGTACCAAAGACCATTGAAAAACACAGATATTTACATTATGATTCCTAACAGTACCAAAATTACAGTTATGAAGTAGCAACAAAAATAATTTTATCGGGACTGTATTAAAGGGTCACAGCATTAGAAAGGTTGAGAATCACTGCATTAACTTAAGAGTCCTTTAGATATATATTCAAACATGATACAGTTGGGCCATGTAGTAGTTCTAGTTTAGTTTTTTGAGTAGCCTTCACACTGGTTTCCATAGTGACTGAACTCCCATTTACTGGCCTAAGGGGTATTTTTTCCTGTATCCTGGCAAGCATTTGTTATTAATTTTCTTGATGCAAGTCCTTCTCACTGGGATGAGATGAATTGATTTTTTTTTTTTTGAGACAGGGTCTCACTCTGTACCTTAGGCTAACATAGAACTCATTATTCATCCCAGCCCAGGCTTTGAATTCATGGCAATCCTGAGCAAACCTTCTGAATGCTGTTATTACAGATGTGTCTTCCAAACCCAGCTGAGACGGAATCTTAACATGCTTTTGATTTGTATTTCCCTGATGGCTAAGAATGGTGAGCATTTTTTCAAGAGTCTATTGACCAAATATTTCTTTTGAAAACTGTTTAGCCAATTCATTACTCCATTTATTGATTATGTGGCTTGTTTTCTGGTGTTTAATTTTTTGCAGTTCTTTACATGCTATAGATATTTATCTTCCACTAGATATCTAGTTGGCAAGGCTATCTCCCATTCTGTAGCCTGTCTCTTCATTTAGATGTTATTTCCCTGTCTTTGAAAAAGTCATTTACTTCATGTAATCCTATTTGTCAATCCTTGACGTTACTTACTGTGCTGCTGGACACTGTCAAAATGTCCTTGCCTACACCTGTATCGTGACGTGTTTTCACTATGTTTTAAGACGTTCATTCGTTTTATTTTTTTATCTGCTATTATGCCCTTGACACTGTAACAGATTATCTTCAAAACATCTTCCATTAAGTATTTCATAACATAGTGACATAAGATTACATACAAATGAGTTGTTCAAACAGAAAAGTTCAAAATGGCCAAAAAAAATTCAAGAGGTCACATATGCAAGTAGTTACTTATGTTTTCAGAATATTAAGGCAATACATCTCAGAATATTGTCAATTACAAACAACTTTTAATATTAGATAAAGCCCTTCATCCAAAAATATCTCCTTGTAAGAGACAGAGACCATTACAGAAAACCACAATCAATCAAAATGCAGAGGACAAGGGCCCATGTGCTGTCCAGCTTCAACTGATACATCTGCAACACAATTCCTGCACCCAAGTCTCAGATCATAGCAGAAGAGGAGACAGAAATATTGTAAGAGCCACAGGAACGGGAAGTCTGCTTTGAGATTTTGTCTTCCTATGGAGGTCTGGATGACCTGCAACTCACTCTACAGCCCAGGCTGGGCTTGAACATGTGGCAATCTTCCTGGGCTAAGCTACAATCACAGTAGTGAGCCACTCTAGCTGGCCATGAGGTGAATCTATTAATGACAAGGAGTGATTCAGGAGCTGAATGTTACATTTGCTATTACAGGCTAGCGTCACTCAAATGACAATGCCCTTACCTTCTGCTTTCTTCTCTGCTGCTTTATCAGAACCCTGGTCCTAAAAAGATACACAGAAAGAAACATCCAGTTATTAGAGAAACAGACCATTTCTAATATGATTGCCATTGTTGTTGAAAATCTGAAATTAAAATCTAAAATTTACCTATCTGTATTATTTTCTGAAAATATGAAAATGTTTTTAAAGCATTTATAGTAATATTTCACATAAATTTCTTAGGAAATCCAAAATGCAATAAAAAATATTATAATAATTAATAACTTAGACAAATAAATCTGAGATAAGCAAAAATGAAAGAATGCATTAAAAAGACCATATTGCTGAACCATTCTCATCAATTAACAACATTCTTGGCCATCAACTCCATTTCTTTTGCCTTCCTTTACATTTCAACATCCTGGTGATATACTCCGGAACAGACAGAAGACATCAGTCTCCTCAGGTTCTAAGGAACTGTGGAGTGTTTGCTAGAGCAACTCCGATTGCATCAGTATTCCAGTTATCTCGGCGCTAGGCACATGGCACACACCTGCACTTCAGGTCACTGGGCCACTGAGGCAGGAAGACCATGAGTTTGAGGTCACTGTATCCTACAGAGTTGTTCAGAAGTACTCTGAGCAGCATGGCAGGAACATGACTCTAAAAACATCAAGGTCTAAAACTTCAGCTCACTGGAAGAACACCTGCCTAGCACCCACACAGCCCTGACTTTGATACTCGGCACTGCAGAGGGCAGAAGAAAGTAGGAAATTCTCCCTACTAAGTCACTTTAAGTCACTGTAATAAAATACCACCGCCAGATAGTTGAGATTGGTGCACAAAAACTATACCCCAAGGCATGGCACTTTGGAATGAAGAGTACTTTGAGGAGAGCAATACTCAGGAGGAAGGTTTTCCTCTGATCTTCTCCTGCCTGCCTTCCTATTACTGTCATCTCTTCCACACAGGGGATCATAGAAACGGAAATTCTTCTTCTTCACCACAGATCATGAAACTAGAACCTTCTACACAGTCAACCATAAAGTCTAGAAACAAACTTAGAGTTTTATGTAAGAGCTGGCTATCAAACAAACTTTCTGATCTCTCTTGTTTGATATAGACTGTGGAATTCACAATTTACAAGGGGTCTTGCCTCATACCTGACAGGAAAGAACGCTACATAGAGAGTCCAAGAAGAATCTTGAGTGATAGGCCTTACGGGTTTCTATTCTCTGTTATTATTAAGTCAGCCTTTTTGTGTCCAATCACTCGTCTTCATGGGTGTCAACTCTTCATCAAACTTGAGCACAGGAATGAATGGTGTTCCCTAGGATTTGGGTCTTCATTTCTGAGGCTTCCTAGGTCACGTGAAACTGAGTAAATGTGTTACACTTCTCTTTTCTCAATCTGGCTTTAGTTACAGGTCTGTGTCAGCTGTGACCTTTATGATAAGCAAGAAAGATAATATACTAAACTCTAACAACAGAATTTCTCTCAGTCCTGGCAGCTGTACAGACTACAGTCAAAATGCCCAGATGCACACCTATCTTCTGGTTCACAGATGAAGACTTCACATATTTGTTCACACAGGAAAGGGATGGGCTAGTTCTCTGGAACGTCTTTTGTAAAAGCAGGATCATAATCATGAAGGTTCTGCTCTTACAATTTAATCATATCCACAGATCCCACACCTCCCCATACCATCACCTAGGGGATTCAAAAATTCAAGTCCCAGCCTCAGAGGGTGTCAGATAAAGTAGAGACATTAACTGGGATGGAAATATGTGGGAAGACCCTATTGAAGCTGAAAACTCTGAACCCACAGATTCTCAAGGGTTTCTCTCACATGCAAAAGTCTCCCCACCATCAGCAGAAGATGTACTCCCATTCCGTGAAATATTGCCTTTTCTGCCTGTGACTGGGGAAAATAATCCTTTGTTGTCTGATAAACCAGAAGTGACTTCCCTGAAGGAGATGCCAGGCAAGACAATAGTGATGTCCCTCAGAACTCACTAACAGCTGTCTTTAGGCCTAGAACCAGACTAAAGGCTAGGCAGGCTCCTAGAGGGAACACAGAAGGTGTGGTCCATGAGCAGGTACACTACACTACTAAAGAGCTTAATGAGTGTGCTAGTTTATTCAAGTAGATCTCTGGGAAATATGTGTGGGATTGGATTTGAAGGGTGTGGGATAATGGAGGAAGAAACATAAAACTGGATCAAGCTGAGTTTATTGATATTGGCCCACTGAGTGGAGATTCTATGTTTTTATATGGAAGTTTTAATACGGAAGTTCACACATTTAAAAAAGATCTCAAAAGTTTGTTTGGATGGTTGGCTAAAGCATTTGTCAAAAGATGGCCTACAGAAAAGGAGCTGGAGATGCCTGATATCCCTCGACTTAGTGTTGATGAAGGGATTTTAAGGCTCAGGGAATTGCAATGCTAGAGTGGGTACACTGTATAAGATCTAATTCTCTACAATGGAAAGATCTAGAAGACACGCCCTTCACTAATCCTGTAAGATGCAAAATGGTGACAGAGGCACCAGAACATATGAAGAGCTTTGTTGTCACCCTTGTCTTTGTGCCAGACCTTAGGGTTGGAGATGCTGCTGCTCAGTTGGCTAGATTAAATGCAATGGGTTAAACTGGGCCCTGAGGTAGCAGGGACCAGGTGACAGCACTGTCACCTGAGGTAAAGTGATCATAGTTTTGTAATAGGCAGCATA
>CABHPR010114664.1:1994-17746 GCA_902168415.1 Peromyscus melanophrys | reverse complement strand
TATCTATCTATCTATCTATCTATCTATCTATCTATCTATCTATCTATTTGTGTAGGTGTTTTGCCTGCATGTATGTCTGTGTGAGGGTGTCAGATCTTGGAGTTACAGACAGTTGTTAGCTGTCATGTGGGTGCTGGGATTTGACCTTAGGTGCTCTGGAAGAGCAGTCAGTGCTCTTAACAGCTGAGCCATCTGTCCAGTTCCCTAGTTTTATTTTTTTAATTTTATTTTTTACTTCTGAAGGAGGATGTCTTAGTTAGGGTTTCTATTGCTGTGTTGAAACACCATGACCAAAAAGCAAGTTGGGGAGGAAAGGCTTTATTTGGCTTATTCTTTGTATCACTGTTCATCATTGAAGGAAGTCAGGACAGGAACCTGGAGGCAGGAGCTGATGCAGAGACATGAACGGGTGCTGCTTACTGGCTTGCTTCCCATGGCTTGCTCAGCCTGCTTTCTTTTTTCTTTCTTTTTTTCTTTTGGTTTTTCGAGACAGGGTTTTTCTGTGTAGCTTTGCGCCTTTCGTGGATCTCACTCTGTAGCCCAGGTTGGCCTCTGCCTCCCGAGTGCTGGGATTAAAGGCGTGCGCCACCACTGCCCGGCCTCAGTTTGCTTTCTTACAGGCCCCACAGTGGGCGGGGCCTTCCCACACCAGTCACTCATTAAGGAAATGCTCTACAGGCCGGCCCAGATCTTACTGAGGCATTTTCTCGGGTGAGGCTCCTGCCTCTCCAGTGACTCTAGCTTGTGTCAAGTTGACATAAAACTAGTCAGCACAAGGAGCTGCACTGCCAGCACGCGCTGAGAACCCTTTGGTTGGGGCCTCAGAGATGCTTAAGCAGTGGAGAGTTTTTCTGGATGACCTATGTTTGACTCCAAGCACACATGTGATGCCTCACATGTGCCTTCTTTAACTCCAGTTTCAGGGGATGCACCCTCCCCTCCCTTTTTATTATTAATAGTAATAATAATAATAATAATAATAATAATAGCCTTTTGGTTGATTGTAATATACTCCATAATATGGAGCATAGACTGTGTATGTTGGATATGACCTTTCTTAATTGTCATTTAGTGGTAACTTAAAGTTTTGCATTGATTTTTAAAAAGTTTCTGATTCCTTAGTCATCTAGAAATAGTGATTTTATAATTGCATAAATATGTGCCATTATCATTTGGAGATGATTTGTGTTATTATTTACTGTCTGAGTCATACCTATTTAGGGCAAAACGTTTTTTTTGTTTTGTTTTAATTAGAATTTGTGTTAACACTTTCTCTTTTCCTTTCCACTAGTAGTTCCAGAGAATTGCTGGTTTAGACTTTAGCTCTTGACGAGTTGTGAAAACAGTGAAGGATGCTTAGACTACCTAACATTCAAATTGTAAGTAAAGTTTATTTCTGTTTTTATATGTTTGGAAAACAGATTTTAGAAATAGTAACAGAGAGCTTTAATGTGATGGCATTGTGGATTTTTCTTCAATTTTCTTTTTTTAAAATTTATTTATTATGTGTACACTACTATTCTGCCTGCATGTACACCTGCATGCAGAAGAGGGCACCAGATCTCATCACAGATGGTTGTGAGTCATTATGTGGGTGCTGGGAACTGAATCAGAACCTCTGGAAGAGCAGCCAGTGCTCTTAACCTCTAAGCCATCTCTCCAGCCCCTTTAATATTCTTAAGATATAAACATTTCTTATTTAACTTTCTGTCTAAGGTGCAAAGTCCTGGAGAGATAGTCCAGTGGCTAAGAGCACTTGCTGCTCTTTCATAAGATCTGGGTTCAGTTCTTAGCTCCCACATCTGGCCGCTGGCAGCCTGTACTCCAGTTCCAGGGGATCTGCCTCCCTCTTCTGGGAGCATTTGCACATACATGGTACTCATACATATTCTCAGGCGCACATACATGCACATTAAATCATAAACAAATAAATATGTGTAAGATGAAGTTTCTACTTTTTTTTCCAGGTACTTTTTCTTTTTTTTTTTTTCGAGACAGGTTTCTCTGTGTAGCTTTGGTGCCTGTCCTGGATCTCGCTCTGTAGACCAGGCTGGCCTCGAACTCACAGAGATCCGCCTGGCTCTGCCTCCGAGTGCTGGGATTAAAGGTGTGCGCCACCACCGCCCTGCTTAGGTACTTCATTTTATAGTAAACCTTTACAGGAATTCCTTATTATTTATTCCTATTCAGTATGAGGCAATAGCCAAAGTTAGTATGAGCATAAGATTAATGGAATAATTTATTAGAAGTATAGATTTCCAGCTGGACAGATGACTCAGTGGTTAAAAGCACAGGCTGCTCTTTCAGAGGACCCAGGTTCAATTCTCAGCGCCTACATGGCAGCTCAGAATTGTCTATAATTCCTGTTCCAGGAGATCTGACACTCTCACACAGACATACATGCAGGCAAAACACCAATGTACATGAAGTACAAATAAAGTACAGATTTCTTTAAATCTGTTTAAATTTTCTGCATTGTTTAATTTTGACATTAAAAAATCTTGTCAGAAAGCTTTGTATTTTCTCTATATGAAAAACATAATACAAAATCAAATTAAAAGTAACTTAAGGGAACCGGGCAGTGGTGGGCACACCTTTAATCTCAGCACTCAGGAGGCAGAGCCAGGCAGATCTCTGTGAGTTCAAGGCCAGGCTGGTCTACAGAGCAAGATCTAGGACAGGCACCAAAACTATACAGAGAAACCCTGTCTCGAAACAAACAAACAAACAAACAAACAAACAAGTAACTTAAGGATTAAATCCAGATAAGACACATTTGGATATTCATCTCTATAAGAAGAGAGAGGAGTTGGAGAAATGGCTCAGTGGTTAAGAGCATTGGCTTCTCTTCCAAAGGACCCCGGTTCAATTCCCAGCACCCACACGGCAGCTCACAACTGTGTATAACTCTAATTCCAGGGTTTCTGACACCTCACACAGACATACATGCAGGCTAAACACTAATACACATAAAATAAGAATAAATACATTTTAAGAAAGGAGGAGGAGGAGGAAGAAAAGACTTAAGAAGCCCCTCTAGGGAGATGGCTCTGTCTGTAAAAGCAGAAGCTGAGTAAGCCCAACAGTCCAGGTTTAGCCTCAGTGTGTTCAGTGCTTAAAAGAGTTTAAAAAGTCTTTTAAAAAGGACTCCTTTTGGGCTGGAGAAATGGCTCAGAGGTTAAGAGCACTGGTTGCTCTTCTAGAGGTCCTGAGTTCAATTTCCAGCAACCATATGGTGGCTCACAACCATCTGTAATGAGATCTGGTGCCCTCTTCTGGCATGCAAGCATACATGCAGACAGAACACTGTATACATAATAAGTAAATAAATCTTTAAAAAAATTATGTGTGTGTGAGTATGTGGTGTGGTCACAGGTGTTAGCAGAAGGGAGAGAGCATTGCATCTGCCTCCCAGTGCTGGGATTAAAGGTGTGCGCCACCACCGCCCGGCTGAACTCATCACTTTTAACCAATGAGCTCCATCTCCAGCCCAGATTAAAAAAAATCTGGCCAGGCAGTGGTGGTGCACACCTTTAATCTCAGCACTCAGGTGGCAGAGGCAGGCAGATCTCGGATCTCAGTGAGTTTGAGACAGCCTAGTCTACAGAGAGAGTTCCAGGACAGCCAGGGCTATGCAGAGAAACCTTGTCTCAAAAAAACAAAACAAAACAACTACAACAACAACAAAATCTGTAAAAATACTCCAGGTATAATGTTGCATCTCTATAAAAGAAAGAAGTACTAACATTATGTGTATAGGTGTTTTGCTTGCATGTATATCTGCGTACCATGTGTGTGCATGGTGTGGAGGCCACAGGACACGGGATCCCCTGGAACTGTAGTTGTAGATGGTTATGAGCTGTCATGTGGGTGCTGGGAACTGAACCTGAGTCCTACGGAAGAACAGCCAGTTCTCTTAACTGCTGAGAAATCTCTCCAGCCCAGGGAAGTTTTAGCATTATGTCTTCTATAATGCAATATCCATATACAATAGCTTGGTAAAATATTGTTCAATAAGTTAATGAATTTGAATATTAAATTCTTAAGTAGAGTACTATATTTACTTCCTTCTTTTGACACAGATGTAGAAGCCTATATCCTTTTCAATTAAACAATGTTAAACATTAAATTGCTTTCTATCTTTCCTATGTATTTTTACCAATTCCAATTCTTCCTCTTTTCAGACCCTCTGGTTAATCATCTTTAGAAGACTGGACTTCTGGATGTCTAATCTACTCCATCGCTACTGAATTAAACCATGAAAATGAAACCTATAACTGTGGCCATCATCTGTGAGCCCTAATCACATTGACTCATAGCATTTGAAACTTGCTCAGGGAATAAGCAATGACATCGGCTGTGGTTGACAGTGGAGGTTCTGTTCTGGAGCTTTCCAGCAATGGAGTAGACAATCGTGAGGTTAGGCATTTAATATACTTCCTCTCTGCTTTGTTATAGAAATCAATACATTAGTTAATCTTGAAATCAATGACAGAATCAGGTATTTAAGAGTAGAAATAGACAGTGCATAAAATTGTACATATATTTTCATGTAATTTAGTAAGAGGGTGGGAAGGGTGCTCACCTGAATGGTGCAAGATGTGTCTGTTAGGATGAATTTGGAAAGAATAATATTACATTAGTTTAGATAAAATTTAAGTTTCTGGCCAGGTGGTAGTGACACATGCCTTTAATCCCAGCATTTGGGAGGCAAAGGCAGGTGGATCTCTGTGACTTTGAGGCCAGGCTGGTCTACAGAGAGAGTTCCAAAACACCCAGGGTGGTTACACAAAGAAACCCTGTCTGGAAAAAAGACAAAAGAAAAAAAATAAGTTTCTGATAATATCCACTTTCTTTGATCATGGAGAATGAGAAATACATTGTATCTAAATACCTAAATTGCAGTCATCTTAAGTTAAGCTTATCTTTGCTTTCTGTATCATCTTTATTTCTTAGTTATTCTGTTATGTGCAGTTATTTCTATAATTAGAAAATGAAGTTTTGAATTTCATGCGTAGGATTTTGAGTCTTTAGTGTATTTGGTCATTTTCCTGTTACAGAAAGAAAGCACTGAAGAATACGAGGTGGGAGCAGGAAACAGATTTTCTTTCTGGTCCTGGCTCCTGTTCCCACCATTGGTTAGAGACTGAGTGTGGAAACAAAACAGAATTGTACAGTGCCGTCGTGCAGATGTTTGGTTAGAGGCACCTTGGGAAAATGGACAGTTTTCAGTATCATGAAAGTCTCTTCTCTCTGTGAAAGATGCTGCTGTCACGGGGGTTGGTGCCAGGATAATGGACAGTCCCATGCCTGATGACAGTGAGGACACACTGGTGTGTGTTCTGTGGTCTGGATTCTTTTCCCTGCTTGCTTGGTGTCTGTTCAGTCTGTAAGTCCCAGATCTGCTGTGGACAGACTTATGGGACAGTGGATTTGCTAATTCCTACATGTTCCCTTTGTATTTGAGACTGCTTCTAAAATGGATGTAGAGTCCATTAGAAGAAGCCCAGGTCAACTTCTTCCTTTCAGATCACTTTCTGAGCCGGGTGGTGGTGGTGGTGGTGGTGGTGGTGCACGCCTTTAATTCCAGCATTTGGGAGACAGAGGAAGGCAGATCTCTGAGTTTGAGGCCCGCCTGGTCTGTAAAGGGAGTTTCAGGACAGCCCTGGCTGTTGCACAGAGAAACCCCGTCTCAAAAACAAAACAAAACAACAACAAAAAAACCTACCTCCCTGCCCCCGCCAAAAAAAAATTCACTTTCCGTTTAACACCTTCAGGTATGAGTCACCAGAGATCCAGGTTGGACCCAGGTTGGGCTGGCTCTCATCTGATATCACCCAGCAAATGCTGCTTCTCTTTCAAATGATTTTTCTGTGCTCTATAGCTTTGTAGTGTTGGTGTTTTATCATGTGAGGAGAGCTGCCATGAACAGTGTATTTACAGAGTATATTTACATTTTACTGATTAAAAAATAACAATATGGGGAAAAAGAGGACCAAGGTCTGTTTCTGGAAGCCTTCTTTAGTTTTTCCTCATTTACATGGAATCACAGGGATTCCTGGTCAGATCTTAGCATGGAGGAAAAAATTGTGAATTTATCAAGTTGTTATTGACTAATAATTTCTGTGGTATACCAGTGTAGTTATATTCTATAGAAGAAGGTCAGAAGAAGCCAGTGTGCTTAGTGGATATTTGAAGTGCTGTGGTACCAATGTGGGAACAACTTCCTGTTCAAATTCCACATCTGTTCATCTGTCCTTTTAACCAATGTTAATCAACTGCTTAATATGGATCAAATACTGTGGTTCTCCCCTCCCCCCCACCCTCCCACCCCCGACAAAACAGTGTTTCTCTGTGTAACAGCTCTGGCTGTCTTGGAACTCACTTTGTAGACCAGGCTGGCTTCGAACTCACAGAGATCCTCCTGCCTCTGCGTCCTGACGACTGGGATTAAAGGTGTGCGCCACCACCGCCCGGCCAGCATGTGATCTTAACTACTGAGCAGTTTCTCTGGTCCTGAGAGAAGATTCTTAGTGAAATGGGATTTTATAAAATTCCCTGTCTATTTTTGATAAAATCTCTTACTTTATAGATGTGATATCTTGTAATCACACACACATACACCCCTACACACACCCCACATATAACTAAATAAATGTAATTTAAAAATCTGAAAACTAAAAGCATAGTGTTCCCATGTAGATCAGTCTGGCCTTGATCTTGATATGTAGCCAAGAATAATCTTGAGCTTCTGATTCTTCTGCCTCTACTTCCCGAATGTGGAGATAACAGGCATGCACCGCCACTCGTGTGGAGCTGGGCATTGAACTCAGGCTCACTGCATACCTAACGACTGGGTCATGTCCTCAGCTCCAGCACCTGAGGTTGTTTTATGTGTATGCGTGTTTTGTCTGCATGTATGTCTATGCACTGTGTCCATGCAGACACCAGAAGAGGGCATCCAGTCCCCAGGACTGGAGTTACAGACAATTGTGAGCTATCATGTAGGTGCTGGGATTTGAACCAGGGTGCTTTGCAAGAGCAAACAGTGGTCTTAACCACCGAGCCAACTCTTTAGCCCCTGAGTTTTGAAAATATAAATTAGAGCCTTTATAAGGAATATGTGTGCTATTGAGTTTGCGTTCTGTAGTGTTGACAGGTAAATTCTGGGGAAAAATGAAATCAAGCTCCCTGCAGCTGACTGCGTTCTTCAGGTGGCCTGACTGAGAGCAACTGTGCTGCTTCTCCCAGGCCTGCCTTCACTGATGCCATGCTGGTAGTTTGCAGTTGTTCATGGTGAAAGTATTCATGCTTATGTGGTTAAGTCATTTTTAAAAACTGTGACTGGAACTTTCTAAGATGACATCTGCTTCTAGAGAAACAAACTGAGAGTTTTTCCATTTAGGATTGTGATGGAACAGTGGAGACCAGACTGCCAGCATAAACAAACAGGAAAACAGAGCATATGATGACATTGTGCTCCCTGACAGACCAGAGGGCATTTCTGAGACTGCCCTGGTTGGCTGCTTAGAGCTGGTTTACTTAGGAAAAATGAACGGAAAGTGAGGTAGCTGTCCCCTTGAATCAAGGAAACAAATCTTGAGGAGGTTCAAATGAACCCATGAAGGATATAGTATCCAAAAGCCAAAGAAGCACCCTTCCCAAAGAAAGAGCTGCATGCCTTGCTGGGGCTCCCATTGTCTCTGGCTGTGACATTCCATGGTTTAGGCATGGCAGACTCCGTGAAGCCATGAAAGGACTGGCCAGGGAGTCACAAACGCAGTTCCTGTGCTGGGAGATGCTGGCATTGCAGTTAGCCAAGTGCAAGAGTCCTTGTTGAAAGCCCAGAGCATTCATTAAAACCCCTGTAAGGGCCATGTCTTACATAGTGGGGCTAAACTAGCTCTAGAATTAAGGATGGTTGACGTGTACCGTGAAAAGGTTTAAAAACAGGTCTTAAAATTGATGCAGGACCTAGCGGTGTAGTTGTCTAGCCAGTACAAGACCATGCCAGATCCCTGATACTGCTCACCTCCCTGAAAAAGTCAATCTTTACATAACTGTCACCATACTCACTTTCATTTATTTGTTTGTTTGTTTGTTTTTGGGGCAGGGTCTCACTATGTAGCCCTGGCTGGCCTTGAACTCACAGAGATCCGCTTGTCTCTGCCTCCCCAGTGCTGGGATTAAACACCACCCAACCTTAGAAAGACTCTTAAGGGCAGCCAGCGGTGAAGCTCAGTCAGTACAAAATGAAGACTAGCATTGCAGACGCTTCAGCTGGAACCTTGTAAGTCAGGGCAACAGTGCCTTCAAAATGCTGGGGAAATGCTCAGGCTAAGAGCTCTGGCTGCTCCTGCAGAGGACCTGGGTGTGGTTCCTAGCCACCTGTGTGCTGGCTCACAAGCATCCATAACTACAGTCCCACAGAATCTAGTGCCCTCTTCTGATGTCCCAGGACACCAGGCACTTACCTGGTACAAAAACATACATTCAGGCAAAACCCACATACACATAAAGTTTTATATATATTTGTTTTTTCAAGACAGGGTTTCTCTGTGTAGCTTTGGTGCCTGTCCTGGATCTCGCTCTGTAGACCAGGCTGGCCTCGAACTCACAGAGATCATCCTGGAACCAACTTCTGCAGACTGTGCTGTGACCCCTGCATCTGCACCCTGAGTGTGTGTGCGCGCGCGCGCGCACACACACACACACACACACACACACAGAGTAATGTCATAATAATAAAAACTTTAAAATGAGTTTTCCCCCCAGACAAAGGCTGAGAGAATTTATCACCAATATGCCTGAACTGTAAGAAATATTACAAATACATTTTTTAGGCAGAAAGTTAATTATTCCATCTGGAAACTTGGTTCTGAGTGAAGAGGCCTAGAGAAATGGTTACTGTATGGTAAATATAATTTTGTTTTTTTAAAAGTAAAGCTTATTGTAAACAATATGCAACATATTTAGGTATATAATTTTTTAAAGACAGGGTCTAACTGCATATCCCTGGCTGGCCTTGAACTCACAAAGATCCACCTGCCTCTGGAGTGCTGGGATTAAAGGTGTGTGTTATTATACCCCACACGTAAAATCATTTTAAAAGTTACTCAGCAGAAATAAAAATTACTGTGCAGTTTATAATGTAAAGTAAATGCATCACAGCAGAATGAAGTGAAGAATTAGAATAATACTGTTATAAGATCCTTATATTAAACATAAAGCCATATAATGTACATTGACAAAATTACAAAGCATGGTATAAAATGTAAAACAACCACTAAGAAATTAAGTAAAAATATGTATCTGATGAGCCAATAAAATTGGAACTTAAAATATTCAGGACAGTAAGCAAAGAACAATATGATATTTTAAACCTAATTTCATTGGTATTAAATGTGCCACAGATACTCAATAAATAATAAATAGATAAATATGTGTAAAAACAATAAAAATAGAAACTTATGAATATGATATATGACTGATATTAAATCTCTTGGGAATCTGAGGCAAGAGAATCATTAGTTCAGGGATAGTGTGGGTCACACAGTGTGACTCTGTCTCAACAAAACGTTTACTAAATCTGGCTACCTAGCCTATAGAGAATAAGGTAGGTCATATAAAGACCCATTGATCTTGAGTTTTACCTATTTTAGTTTTGCATACTTTAGTGACTTGAGTAAACTAATCCTAAGAAGATAGTGGATGTGTTAATTACTGCTCTTCCTCATCTTTCTGCATATCTGTATGAGGTACCTCTGTTCTCCATCATCTGTGTGCGGTACCTCTGCTCTCCATCATCTGTTGGCACAGAACTCATGAGGTTACTCGGGTCAGATACTATGTGTTCAGTGTGTGAATAACTGCCAAAGGCAGAGTCTATCATGCTGTGTTCTGAACTCATCGACAAGTACTTAAATTCTACGTGACATGATGTGTGTGTCTTCAAGGACTTAAGTGTAATTTTTGCTATCTAATAATCTCACTGTGCAGTCAAGGATTTGGATATGTAATTATAATAGAATGCCATAAAAAGCATTAATGTAGGGAAACAACTTGTGTCAGAAGGACTTGGAATAGAAAAATAGCTGTTGGGGATTAAAAAAGACTCCCTAGAATGGGATGAAAAGCCTCTGGTAGAGGAAGAGGATTTGGACAGACGAGGAGGCTACAAAATGCCATGAGTAGAAGTCATGGGTAGGTTTACGCACAGGAACTAAGTCACGCAGTTTGTGTGCAGTGATGTAGCAGAGACGCTGGTAAAGGTGGTGGGTTAGCTTGGTGGGCGGGGCTGCTCTAAAACATCCCATAGACTGAGTGGTTTCACAAAACAAAATGATAGTCTCACAGTTCTAGAATCCGGAATTCTGCAATTCTACGGTATTGGCTGTGTTGCCATCTTCTGAGAGCTGTGAGAATCTGCCTTATGCCCCGGTAGCTCGTGCAGCTTCACACTCGGCTCGGCGTGGAGGTAGAATTCTCCTGTGTCTTCAATGGTTTCCCTCCACCTCCACCTGAGAGTCCGGACTGTCCTTATTTATAAAGACTAGTCAGATTGGGTGAGGGCTCGTCTACTGATCTTATCTCAACCCTCCAAAGACCCATTTCCAAATAAGGTCGAAGCCACAGGCAGTGGGGTGAAAAACATACATCAACACTTTAGAAGACATGATTCAACCCATAGCAAGTGTGAAAATCATAGTTTTGTGTTTTAACCTTTTAGACAAATACAGGATCAGTAAAGGTTTTTGTGCAAAGGAAGAAGTGACAGCCAGTTCTGATTGTGATGTGACAAGGTGCCCCTGAGTAGATATGAAGACCAGCACTGCTGTTGTAGAATGATGACAGCCGCCAGCAACTGATCCTTCCTGTGATATGCACTGTGCCAAGTGCTTTATGATATAGAGCCAGGCGGTGGTGGCGCACACCTTTAATCCCAGCACTCGAAAGGCAGAGCCAGGCGGATCTCTGTGAGTTCGAGGCCAGCCTGGTCTACAGAGTGAGATCCAGGAAAGGCGCAAAGCTACACAGAGAAACCCTGTCTCGAAAACCCCCCCCCCAAAAAAAAAAAAAAAGAAATTTATGACAGAGTACTATGACTTATTTTCTAAATATGAAGGAACAGGTTTAGAGAAAAACAAAATGGGAGAACAGGAAGAGCTATTGATAATTTATTTCAAAAATTTAGTGTTGTATCTTGTGGTAAGTTGAAAATTGAAGTTGAGTGTATGGTTGGATGAAGGACAGGCACTTGACAGCTCTCACCAGCACAGAGGTGCCAGTGAACCGAGACAGGGTGGTCTTGCTAAGGAGGGAGGCTGGGAAAGCGAAGATGCTAGAAGACAGCTTTGAGCTGGGCAGTGTATTCAGTGGTGGCGAAGGGGGAGTCAGGGTGAGCCTGAGTAGTAAGGAAGGGTGGGAGGGAGGCAGAAGAGGAGGTACGGGTTGATGGTTAAGAGCACAGACAGGGCCACATGGTAGACTACGTGCCCTGCTACATGGTGTGCTTGCCTTGATTAAAGACTCATTCTCAATGAAAAGAAATTGTGTGTGTGTGTGTGTGTTTGTGAAACCTGTGCAGGTGCTGTGGAGGTTGGAAGAAGACATCATTCAGATCCTGGAGCTGGATTACAGGTGGTTATAAACTGCCTGATGTGGGTGCTGGGAACTGAACTTGGGTCCCCAGCGAGAAGGTTATCCCTGCTGATTCATCTCTCTAGCTCACTTGACTACATTTCTTAACACAACTCTGGCAAGAGGGCCTGAAAAGATAAGTGTGAGTGTCTGTGTGTGTGAGGTAAAATGACCTGATTTGGTGCAGTAGACATTTTCAAGCTCGTTGAATACTATTTGTCTGAGATTTGAAATTTCAAAATTGTAATCCAGACATGCTAGAACATATCTGCAATCCCATCACTTGAGGTACTGAGGCAGTGGGATTGCTGTAAAGTTGAAGTTGCGTGTGAAGGGCCCAATAAGGAAACTGCTGACATGGCTACATCAGGGGAAGAGAAGAGAGAACATCCAGAGCCAACCGAAAGAGTCCAGAGCAGAGAGAAAAGGAAGGGGTCTTTTCATGGCCAGGGCTGGGGAAGTGGGAGAGCGGGAGACAGTGTGGCTGGGGAGAGTAGTGGAGATAGCAAGAAACAGAATAGCCAGAGAAGGAGAGAGAGAGAGATAACAAGAGAGAGAGACAGCAAGAGAGGGAGAGAGATAGCAAGAGAGGGGAGAGATAGCAAGAGAGGGGGAGGGGAGGAAAGCAAGAGATGGAGTGAGTGTGGGAGAAGTAGAGAATAGCAGATTATAAAGAGGGGAGTAGCTTCAGGGAGGGAAGGGCCAGGAGACTATTGTGGGCTTTGAAATGCAGAACAGTATTTGTGAGTAGGGGCTGCCTGCCGGTGCCTGGAGGCTGGCGTGGGCTTTGGTGTGCAGCCACAAGTAGCCATGTGTTCCATCTGCCAGAGGTAAGGGAACTGACTCCTTTTGGCAGATAGGAACCAGTTCCACGAATTCTTGAGGAGTGCTGGCTTTTATCTAACCACCAGAAGTCCTCCCATAGCCCATCTTGAGCTCATTTCTAGGCATGCTGGCATCCTGAGACCTAACAGGTCATCCTGGGCCACATAGTTATTAGGCCAGCCTGTGGCACATGGAGACGCCCTATCTCAAAAAGAGAACTGGCAAGAGATTTCATGATAGCTGGGCTCACCTGTGTTTACTCTGCTTGTGCCGTGGAGGTATTATGCTCCACAGAGTCTCATTCTACAGATACTGAGAATCTGCTTTATGAAGTAACAAAATAGTATATGAAACTATATACTAACTAACATTATAAAGCTGTTTTGGTGGACATGATTAATAAAACACATGAGAAAAAGTAGAAAGTAAAGAAATTAAAAATTGTAACCACAAATTGTAGAAGCAATGAATGATTTAGGGGGACAAGTGTGTGGCAGAGTATAGTTAGAGGGGACAGATAATTAAAATGAGAAGGCAAAAAGTTGTTTAAAGGGTGGGGCAAGTTGATTTTTCTAGGCAGAGCAGAATGTATAAAAGCCTTGAGATAAGATATAATTTTGCCAAAAAGGGTGGTGGTGCAGAGAGGCAGTACAGAAAGATGAAAACAAACAAAAAATTGTTCGTTATTGATACTTTGAAAGTCGTTTTGGTAAGGTCGTGGAATCCAGATGAGTCAGGAGTTAAAGAGTTTTTTGTTTTAGACAGGGTCTCACTTTGTAGCCCTGACTGTCCTGGAACTCAACTATGTAGACCAGGATAGCCTGGAGCTCCGAAAGACCTGCCTGTCTCTGCCTTCAGAGTGCTGGGATTAATGGTGACCAGCACACCCCATTAGAGTATCTTTTTGAGAAATATAAAAAGTAAAGATCAGGGGCTGGAGAGATGGCTCAGTGGTTGGGAGTGCTGGCTACTCTTCCAGGGGACCCAGGTTCAAATCCCAGTACCCGCATGGCAACTCACAACTGTCTATAACTCCTGTTCTTCACACAGACATACATGCAGGCAGAACACCAATGTATATAAAATACAAATAAATAAATTATAGATATATAGTAAATATTAATTAAAGCTTAGCTTTTGTTTAAAATTTCTTTTGCCTTTCTGAGACCGGGTATTTTTTTTTTTTGTGTGTGTGTAATAGCCCTAGTTGTCCTGGAACTCACTGTAGACCAGGCTAGCCTAGAACTCACAGAGATCCGCCTGCCTCTGCCTCCCAAGTGCTGGGATTAAAGGCGCATGCCACTATGTCCAAGGTACTGTTCACTAATCTAGGTAAGACTTGAGGGCGGGGCTCGATCCTGACTGGTGGGAAGAGAGTGTCCATAGAGGGATTTTACATTATGTCGAATTCTAGGCCTTGAATGAGTGTTTTCGTACTATGACAAGTATGAACTCTTCTTTTCTCTGGGATGGGTTGATGGGAATCCTTCAGTATAAAGTCATCTGGTGCTAAATTTGCTTCTAAAATACAGTATAGTTGAGACCATGGCAAGTACTACTTGAAGGAGGATTGCCTAAGTCCAGGAGTTTGAGACCAGCCTGAGCAACATAGTGAGACTGTTCCCTGAATGAAAAAAAAAATTGTGAAAATGTAGAGGAAGGAAGTAATTTATACCTCATTGTATAAATAACCAGAGCGTGGGTCAGCATCGGTTCAGTGCTGCTTAGCAAGTGCTCCTCAGTGCTGGTGACCAGAGAGCTCGGCCCTTCACTTGGCACATGCATCTGTGTAGCAGCTGTTTTACAGTTAGGGGTGCTGCTGTGGCTGAGCAGCTACCAGTGCAGAAGATACAGCTGTTAGTTTGCCCAGATGTGCTGCGGCAGTTTTCTCTGTCTGCCTTCTACACTTTGATGTTAAAAAGCTGGACTCTTCTTTGTCTTCTCTGAAATAGAGAAATAGTTAGCAAAAAAGATTATTTTACAGTGTATTTTGCAAATTAAATTTTTGGTGAAATGTTTTATAGACAATGAAGCACATATAAAGTACATACATATTTTAAAAATAATTAGTAAGCCAGGCGGTGGTGGTGCACACCTTTAATCCCAGCACTCGGGAGGCAGAGGCAGGCGGATCTCTGTGAGTTTGAGACAGCCTGGTCTACAGAGTGAGATCCAGGAAAGGCTCAAAGCTACACAGAGAAACCCTGTCTCGAAAAACAACAAATAAAAACATAAAACACATTACTTATCATTCAGGTTGATTTCAATTTATCTATCTATTTATCTATCTATCTATCTGTCTGTCTGTCTGTCTGTCTGTCTGTCTATCTATCTATCTATGAGGCCAGGGCGGTCCTGATGGGCTGAAATTTCAAGTGTTATAGAATACAACTGTGCCCCTCTCTTATATCCCATCTTGTTTTCAGAGCTGCATCCTCACATACGTTGTTATTTTTATACCTTTCTTTACAGCTTATCATTTATGAAAATACTCTTCAACAGTGTATTATTTATCTTGTAAAATGTGACTCAGTTTCAGGCTGAGTTACGTCACCACGAGGCTTCTGGGAGACGTGGCTGGGTGGTTTATAGAGCTGCTCAGGTCGTGGGGTCATCCTGAGTTCTTGGGGAAGTGCTTCAGCATGGACCTGCTGTTGCCTGTGCTGCAGACACGTGGTCAGACAGCGGGTTCTGCCCGCTTGTTTCTGTGCGTGGGATCGTGGTGGTTTTCTCAGCCCAGAAAAGTTGATCACCGATGAGTACTTTGTCAAGGCAAGGCAAATGTGGGTAACAGTCTGGAACAGGCTTTCCCTGGTGTTAACATCTCATCCTGTCTCAGGAGATGCTTTACATTTTACGTAGTTCACCTTTCCAGTCATTGACAGGAGCATCCTGTGGGGTGGCAAGGTATAACAGAGCAGAGCTGTTTGTCTCTTGGTGGCCAGGAAGCAGAGGAGTTTCAGACAGGAGCCAGGACTAAGGTGCCTTCAGTGACACTCTTCCTCTGCTAGGCCCAACCTCCAGTTCTTCTGTAGTCTGGTCAAAGTGTGAATCCACCAAAGGGTTAAGAATGTGCCAAAGAGGGGCTGCAGAGATGGCTCAGAGGTTAAGAGCACTGGCTCCTCTTTCAGAGGACCCGGGTTCAATTCCTAGCACCCATGTGGCAGATCACAACTGTCTGTAACTCCAGTTCCAGGGGATCTGACACCTTCACACCAATGAACATAAAATAAAGTTAAATAAATTATAAAAAAAAGAACTAATTTATATTAAAAAAAAAAAAAAAA
>CABHPR010114663.1:0-11264 GCA_902168415.1 Peromyscus melanophrys | reverse complement strand
TAAATTATTTCTTTTATTTTGAGATTAAAATTATACATTTCCACTTCAAATACTTTCATATATCTTTCCTTTCTTTCTTTCAAATTAATGGCATTTTATATTACTTCTTATTTTGTACATATATGTACATGTTTATACTTAACATATTTCTGAGTATAATCTGCTCAGTCTGTATAATAATACTTGTATATATGTTTTCAGGGCTGCCCATTTGTTTTCCTCTTATGATAATGTTCAAGTAAAGTTTATATTTCTTTTGCCAGAAATAAAATGTTAATCAAATATAATAGATGTATTTATTTATTTTTATTTATGTGTGTGTGTGCCTTCATGAGTTTATAAACAGTGATCTTGTGACAATGCTTTACCTGAGTCTCATGGTATATGTAATCTTTATGCGGTGAAAAAGGCTTCATTGAGTTTTGGAGAACTTTGAGGAGCTTGTAGATTCAGTTAGTAAAGTACCAAAATAATACAATAGGATTTGAAAAAATATGTCAAAAGTGTCTTTCCTGATCAATGAATTTGACAAGATTATTGTCCACTTGGATTACCTAGGTGAAAAGTTTTATTAGAAAGCCAATATTGGGCTAGTGAGCTTCTGGTAAGCTTGTAGGCATGGTGAGCCTACAACCTGGGAGCTTCATACGCCCTGGCATAGATCTACATGTGGCCATACAAAATAATATTCTGATTAAAAAAATGATATGAAATTGTTTTGTGGGTTTTTTGGTTTTTTAAACTCAATTTGTAGTTCTTGACATTGAACTCTGTATCTAGAAACATAGTCTCACAATGTCAAAAAGTTGGATATGCCTGAAAATATTAGCAACAATTCAAAACAGTCATGAATGAAAAGTAGAGTTCAGGTGAAAAACATTATGTTTGTCCTATGGGGTTGGCAGTTATTCCCCAGAAATGAATTTATTATCCTGAAAGAAAGTATGTTCGGGATTGAGATTGATCTTCTGATATTTGGTGACTTCAACAACGTGGAGAGGCCTGTGAGAAGGCAAGAAGCACAGTGCTGTCAGGGAGCCTATCAGGACCTTCCCACCAGCTCCAGCAGCAGGTAAAATAGGCTTAGAGTGCTTAAACCTGACAAGCCTACCTTTGCTACAATCCATTTTGTATAACAAGTTTGTGATCCTATTAATTTTGAGGTTTTTAGAATGATAGGCAGTCAGTATAATATTTAGATGCCCTGCCTAGGTCCACAGGTGATATCAGTTTCATGGACGAATAAATAGTAACACAAATTTGTTGAACTCTTAACATGTTCCTCATGCTATACTAAGCTCTAAGCACGTGTCTGCTCACTTTATCATTATGATTCACCCAAGAATAAAACACATCACTATTATTTTTGTATGTTTTTCTGACATTTTTAGATATAAATACCTTGAGGAAGTTCATACCACCACAGGTGGCAACTTAGGATTCAAAATTAGGCCACCGGATCACACAAATCAAGAGTCTTACTCTAATTAACTTTGGTATGGATTTGAATGAGAAAATTATCCCAGAGGCTCATGTATTTGAACACCTGGTCCCCAGATGATAATGACATTTGGGAGGTTATAGAACTTGTAGGAGGTACATTGCTGTTGGAGGACTGGGGGTAGGTTTTGAAAGTTTACAGCCTCACCCTTCATCCAGTTCCCTTTTTCTGCTTCCTGTATGGGGAGGAACTGTCATCAGCCAGCTCCCTGATCCTGCCACCTGTTGCCATGTTTTCCCCACCATCATGGACTCTAACCATTTGGAACAATAAATGTAAACAAACTCTTTCTTTTGCGAGTTGATTTTGGTCACGGTGTTTTATCACAGAAACAGAAAAATAACTAATACAACCCAATTGATAAAAGATAGTACTCAGTTCATGCACTGAGCACAGGACCCGGTCCAACTGCCTGGATGCCCCCCAAACAGATCAAGCCAATCAACTGTCTCACCCATTCAGAGGGCCTGATCCAGTTGGGGGCCCCTCAGCCATTGGTTCACAGTTCATGTGTTTCCATTCGTTTGGCCACTCGTCCGTGTATTCCATCCATCCCTGGTCCCAACAACTCTTGCTCACATAAACCCTCCTCCTTCTCGCCAATTGGACCCCCGGAGCTCCACCCAGGGCCTGACCGTGGATATCTGCATCCAGTTCCCTCAGTCATTGGATGGGGTTTCTAGCACGACAATTAGGGTGTTTGGCCATCCTATCACCAGAGTAGGTCAGTTTGGGCTATTTCTGGACTATTGCCAACAGTCTATTGTGGGGGCATCTTTGTGGATTTCTGTGGGCCTCTCTAGGACTTTGCTTCTTCCTATTCTCCGTGCATGAATTGGCTGTTTGAAACCTGGGGCTTAGCAAAGATGCTTGGCTCAGGCTGGGAGGAGGGGACTAGACCTGCCTGGACTGAGTCCACCAGGTTGATCTCAATCCTCGGGGGAGTCTTTGCCCTGGAGGAGACGGAAATGGGGGTGGGCGGGGGTGGTGGTGGAGGAGAACGGGGGAATCTATGGCTGATATGTAAAGTTGAATTATATTGTAAAATAAAATAAATTAAAAAAACAAAAAACAAAAAAATAAATAAAAAAAATAAAAAAAGAAAATATATATAAAAGTAAAAAAATAAAATTGGTAGTGTTTTATTAATTTAAAAAAAAACAGATAGTACTCAGGCAGGCCAGAAAGATAGGGAATTCCAATAATGGCGAAAAGAGTCTGAATGAGGTAGGAGGCTCCGCTCCTATGATCTAATCTTATTGTACTGCTGATAAAAGGCAGGGAACTTTATATGCCACTGATAAGGACCAATGGCTCTCAGATACAGAATGTGTTTTTCAAAGGCATCTTGTCTGAGGAACAGTAAGTAAATTGTGCTCACTTAGAGCTAAATGATCCATTCAGAGAGACACTTCAATAAAGGATGTCAAAGACAGTAACTATAATGTGATTACTTAGATTTAACATGATGCATAATCCAATGTCCCTAGGACCCCACTTTTCTGAATGATACTCCTGATAAGTCCACCTTGCAACTTTGTTTACTGGGACAGAATTCTTTAACATTTGCCCTTGTAACAAATCATATTTTAGGGTAATATTGGGAAAGAGAGAGAGAGAGAGAGAGAGAGAGAGAGAGAGAGAGAGAGAGAGAGAGAGAGAGAAAAGTAACCTTTAGAGATAAACCTTGGAAGAACACACACACATACACATAAAAAGATACTTTAATGTGACTCTTATTTAAGAAACCCTCACTTGTCTTATCAGGATTCTTAATCCAGGGTCCATAGAGCACCTTCCATTCTGCTTTTAAAAGCTCTAACTGGGCATCATATTTTCTCTCCTTGAAACATATTTCTCCATTCAAGACACAAATCCAGTTTGTCTTGGGTACAGATCTCTGGAAAAGAACTATTCAGGCAGATTCCAGTGTATTAAGGAGCTGTGTCCCTAAGGGTAGTGAAAGTTCCACCATAGGACTTGAGATCAGAAAAACAATAATTTCTCTTAATTTTTCAAAGAAGTAACTCTTTCCTGCAGTTTAGTTATAAGGTATCTTATTGTATTATTTAAATAAATTGAATGGAGTTTAAGGTAGGAATAACATTAAAGTTCTGAGAACTTTAATAAAAATAAGGATGCATAAGATGAGGACTATGCAAAATAGACCTACAGAATGATTATTTCATCATATATAGGTATATTATGTCATATTTTACAATGCACTTATATTCATTATGTATTGCTATTTAAAAATAAAACAAATATGATAAATTAAACCAAACTAGATCTGTGGTGATAAAAAATGGATTTTTTTGTAGTCATAACAGCATTATTTAATGTGAAAAACAATTGAAAATTATTTAAATTTATCACAAAAATTAATGGTCACACAATGTAGAGTAAATTATCATGCAATGGAAGCCTTGAAGTATTTTGCAAAGCCTCCTCATCCTCTTATACATAATCACAAAATTCTCAACATATGATTGTAATTAAAGAAAAGAAAATAAAACACTTGGTTCAGGCCCATTTTGTGTAAGATTTCAAGAAAATAATGAATAATAGATGGGTTTATCTTCCTGTATATTTCTGCACTTTCTCCAGTGAAGATGTATTCTTTTTTGTAAAAAGATACAAGTATATCATAAAAGAGAATAATATACATTTAAAAAGACTGGAAAATAACAGCTGTATACAAACCATGTACATCTCCAGGTTGGATAATCCGTCTCTGTTTTTACTTAATTTTAAGTATTTATATTATTTTCTCATTTTATAAGATAAATATGTTATTAGTCTGGGGACATCAACAATATCCGCCCAGATACCAGATTTTGGAATCAAATAGTTTCAAAGGTCAGATATTATAACCTACGTCATTGTTGCGATGTATAAGTTTTGACAGTTTAATCTCTTGCAATTTATTTACACATTTGTAAAACAGTTTTATTAATACTGCCAAGTTTATTTTGGGGCGGGAGTTAAACTTGAAAAATTCCATAACATTGCTGGAGAGATGGCTCAGAGGTTAAGAGCACTGCTTGTTCTTCCAGAGGTCCTGAGTTCAATTCCCAGCAACCACATGGTGGCTCACAACCATCTGTACGGGCTGGAGAGATGGCTCAGTCGTTAAAGGCTAGGCTCACAACCAAAAATACAAAATGGATATTTTTACAAAACATAAGCTGAAAGAAAATTTTATGTTGAGGTCATAACAAGTCTTTTGTGGTAAAGCTGTATATTTGGAGAGGGGAAGAATGTGATCAAACATATTTGAATTGAAACTTATTTTAAATAATGAAAAATATAATAATGAATGCAAACAAGAATTCTATGATGTGCAGAGACTTCAATGAAGTTTGTTGTTGTTATTTTTCTGTGTAACTTGGATGTAGTCCAGTAGAACTGATGATTTTAAGTTTAGTCCTTGAACTGCTATTCCCCAACACCTTCATAAACACTCTCAGAAAAAATGCTAACAGCCCTCTGAAGTGTTTGCTTGGATCATGGGCCTCTAGAGATATGAAATCACACGACACTGCTCCCCTTGATATTTGCAAAGCCTGTCACCTGTAATTTGAAGTTTTTAAGCACAAGCCCAGAATCTCTTCCAAAGCAAAGTTTCAGATGTGGAAGAAGAATACACAAGAAGATGATTTCCTGGATGTGGACATTGGGTCAATACTGTAGATGTGAAAGTTTTACATATCCATATCCCATCTTTTCAGCCCTTCTTCCACTACTTGTCGGTTCCTAGGACAACAGTAAGTATTTTAAAGGCACACATCCTAAACAAGACACTCATATCCCCTCTCTAAGGTTGGGGAAATATTTTAGAGGAAGTTGCAGAAAGTATGTTGGAGCAGAATGATGGTTTAGAGTAATACAAAATATCATACTCTAGACTCTACATAAAACTATTGAAATTATTGTAGTTGCCTGCACTGGGACCAGACAAGACTACCAAAACTGCATCAATAAAAGGGAAGATTTTCACAGGACACAAAACCTTACCTCTGAAATGCTGGCTATTGCTAGACCCTGGAGAGGAGGAATGACTCTCTGCAGTTGTATACCCACTACTAGCTCACCAAGCTTCAACAGATTACTACTGACCCACATGTGTACAAAATGTGCAGTTTATCACAGTGGGTCATGAAACAAAATGAACAAACATGAACATATGAAAGATTTGTGGGGAGGAGGAATGTTAACAGGGGTTATAAAAAGGGAGGCTGAAAACGGATAATATTCCTAAAAATATATTTGCAAAATCATCTAAAAACAAGTTTGAAGAATAAAAACGATAAACAAGTAATTATCCATAGCAAGTTAGATTTTTAATAGGGGATAGAATGCCCAACCATTTTAAATTTACTAATGAGAAAAAAATGAAAAATAACATCCAGATATTTTAAGCCCTTGAAGAACAGACCACCATTTCTCATTCTGGGCTCACTTTTCATTCCATTAAATGTCATTAAAGTATAAAACTCTCTAAGGTCAGATAATCAGATCCCACTAGAAAAGGTTAAGATGATAGCTACCCTTAAAGGAAGATGAGGCAGCAGCACCTGCTGCTTTGAATAAGAAGGATGCTTGGTGCAGAAAAGTAAGTAAGACTAACATTCCATAGTCAAACCTGTCTTCAGGGTACAAAGGCTGTTTCTTACTCAAGTTACCATGGTACAGTCTCTTGTTACTTTCTCCACCATGGAGGGAAATACAGCCAGATGCACTATGAAATATGGCTTGGTTGTGAGAGTAAGAATATAGGAAAGACTAAGAGAAATTCTTCCATTTTGTTGTTTTCATTCTTTAAATACAAATGAAGTAAATAAATTAATGCTGTTGGGAAAAAGAAATGTTCTGTAGGAAAAAGAAAAATTTTATGAAGAGAGAGCAACAAATCTTTTCTTCTGCCTTTTTGAAAATTCCTTCTTTACTTATTGTTTTTAATTTGTGTCTGGGGATTGAACCCAGGGTATTGTGCAAGCTGGCAAGCTCCCTACCACTGATCCTTAACCCTTAGTTCTTTTTTGTTTGTTTTTCTTTTTAATATATTTATTAGAGTATGTATTTGTGGTGCACAAACATGCCATAATATACATGGGAAGTCAGTTCTTTCCTTTCACCAGGTGGCACCAATTCCACATACTCACTATGCCATCCCACTGACCTACACCTTTACTTTGATGTGTTTGAATATATCAGTACTTAAGTAAGAATGTATTCCATAGAATATACAGTTTCCTAAAGGTGCCAATGTTTAAAGGAAATTATCCAACAAAGATTCTCATTAATTGGGTAGAAATTAATTAGATCTAAGTGTCCCTAGAGGAGTGTCACAGATCATTGGATATATTTAAAGTAGTGAAGGATATATTGGAGAAGAGAAATACATTTTCAAATTTGTTGTATAATAACAAGTTTTGATGACCTGTTCTTCACAGTGTTCTCTGCTGGGTAAGTTTTCAATGTTTATCTTAAACAAGAATGTTTGTAGCTATTAGAAATGGTTATAATTAATATTATACAGTTCAGTTTAGAACAAACTATACAATTGTAAATCCAATCAAATGAAATTGAGCCCCACACTTATGATATGGAACACCTGTGGCAGCCACTGCCTACAAAGAAGTTTGAATTACCATTTGTATCATTTCCACATGAAAAAACTTTACCTGCTCCTACCCAGTTTCAGTATGTCATTATGCATGTGACTTCTGCTCTTGATAGAAAGACAAAATATAGGCACAAGAACTTGCTCACGTTTTTTATTTGATAGTGATTATCAGCTAACAAAAAATTTATTTTTTCATCTCCTCTTAGGCATATCACACAGCAATTCCCAAATGACTTTCATGGAGAATATTTCAGAAGTGACTGAATTTATTCTTGTGGGGTTAACAAATACCCCGGAGCTTCAGGTCCCTTTATTTATCATTTTCACTCTCATTTATTTGATCACACTGATTGGGAACCTTGGGATGATCATGTTGATTCTCCTAGACTCCCGACTCCACACTCCCATGTACTATTTCCTCTGTAACCTCTCCCTTGTGGACTTTGTTTATGCTTCAGCAGTCACTCCCAAAGTAATGGAAGGGTTTCTCATAGAACAGAAGGTCATATCCTATAATGCATGTGCTGCCCAGATGTTCTTCTTGATAGCTTTTGCCACTGCTGAAAGTTTCCTCCTGGCCTCAATGGCTTTTGATCGTCATGCAGCAGTATGTAAGCCCCTACATTACTCAAGCTCCATGACAAGGACCACATGTGTCCTAATTGTTACCTGTTGCTACATCAATGGACTTCTGCAATCCTCCATCCATGTTGCTTTCACTTTCCACCTCTCCTTCTGTCATTCCAATGTGATTAATCACTTTTTCTGTGACATCCCCCCAGTACTTGCTCTGTCCTGTTCTGATATTCACATAAATGAGATTATAGTCTTTATGTTGGCTACATTTGATGTAGTTTTTGCTCTTGTGGTTATCTTGAATTCTTACTTACTTATTTTCATTGCAATCTTGAGGATTCGTTCAGTAGAGGGCCAAAAAAAGGCCTCAACCTGTATATCACACCTCACCACTGTTTCTCTCTTCTACGGGACAATCATCTTCATGTACTTACAGCCCAACTCCAGTCACTCTATGGACAGAGACAAAATGGCATCTATGTTCTACACCATGATCATCCCTGTGTTGAACCCTCTGGTCTACAGCCTGAGAAACAAAGAAGTCAAGAATGCATTCAAGAAGGTTGCTGGAAAAATGCTGTCTTCATGGGGCTTAGTCAACTAACTAAAGCTTTTTCAAGGCATGAAAAACTTCATTGGGCCTGTATTGTCTAATAATATTTTCAATTGTAATTATTTCTTATCTGTGATTTTCATATGAAACTTCATTGTTCATTTTTTTGGGAATATAATTTAGAGTAAACTGTGATCATCTTACCAGAAACAAGATTTAATTCAGTTCAAAACCAAAATTATAATACCAGGTATACTCAACATCACATACTACTCCACATAGTTGGTATAAAGTGTCTTAAAAGTATGAATATATTTATTATGCTCTCTTCTTTATCTATTCTATGCTGACTCTCTAAGACACTGTCTTTCCTATTTACCAGATCAGATCTCACATAAAATGCTATTCTTCTCTCTGTTACTTCTCAACTCACTTACACCCAAAAGGTATCTTTTTATTATCATAATTTTTTATTTACTAAAGATATGTGCTAACATTGAAGATTTCAAGATTCTCTATTGATAGCGAATATTTGATATTTGTCTTTTTGGATTTGGGTTAACTAATTCAACATTATCTTTTCTCGTTACATCCATTTACCTGCAAGGTTCAAGTTTTCCTTTTTATTTACAGTTGAATAGTATTCCACAGAGTATATCTACAATATTTACATTATCCATTCATTATTTAAAAGGATTTTAGATAGTTTCCATTTTCTAAGTATTGTGAATAGAGCATCAGTGAACACAGCTCTGAAAATGTCTGTGGAATAGGATGTTGAGTCTTTGGGCATATGCCAAGGAATAATATATCTTGATCATATGTATAGTATGGCTTGATCATACCATTTTTAGCATTCTGAGAATTCTCTGTACTGATTTCCATAGTGGCTACACATGTTTAAAAACTCACCAACAGTAAATGAATTTTTCCCTTTCCTTGCACCCCTTTTAGTATTTTTTTATTTTTAACTCATTGACACAGGAAAGGACATTGAATAGGATACTAATAACACAGACTAAAGACTTATAATAAATGCCAGCTCATAAAACTGAATGCTTCTTCATGTCAAAGTACACCATCATTGAGACAATAGACAGCATATATAATCAGAAAAGATCTTTTCAAATTATACTACTCATAGAGGCTATCTAATGAATATATTAAAAAAAACTTCCTATAGGATGAAAATCAAGAAACAAATAACCCAACTGCAAATGAATTATAATATTAAACAGAATTCTCAAAAGACTATATGCAAATGGCCAAGAAACATTTAAGGAAGTCTTCACCATTCTTAGTCATCAGGAAAATTCAAATTAAAACTATTTTGAGATTTCATCTTACAAGAGCCAGAATGGCCAAGAACAATAAAACAGGAACACTTATTCATTGCTGCTTGGGATACAAGCTTGTACAGCTCTTTTGGAAATCAGTGTGGTGCTACCTCAGGAAGCTGAGGATAGTACTACCTCAAGACACAACTATATCATGTTTGGACATTTATCCAAATGGTTATATATCCTACTTCAGAGAAACTTGTTTATCCATTTTCACTACTTCTCTGGCTACAGCCTAGATGTCCATGAACTAATGAATGTATAATGAGAATGTGATACATTTACCTGAAAGACTATAATTCTGCTGTTATGAGAAATAATATTATGAAATTTACATGTAAATCATCCTGAGTGCATTAAACCAGAACAAAAAAGGATTCTGATATATGTGAATTTCAGCTTTCAAGAGTTCAGTATGGAAGGCCTAAACATCACAAGATATTTCCAAGGCTCCTGGTTATTCTTCACAATCTTTTCTGATGACAGCATTTACATAAATTGGAGATCTCCATTTGGTCCATCCCCAACAAGATCAGGGAGTAGCATGGAAGAGGGGTAGGAAAGATTGTAGGATTCAGAGAACATGGAGAATGTGGTCTACTGAATCAACTAATCAAGGCTCATATGGACTCACAGAAACTGAGGTTGCAAGCACTGGACTTGCAGGAGTCTGCACATGGTTGCTAAGTATATGTTATGTATGTTTATGGCTCTTATCTTGGTATTTTTGTAGGACTCCTAACAGTGAGAACAGGGCTCCCAGGGGCATCCCCAAATAACCCAGCATTTAGCAATCTTTCTTTGTTCTGTATGCTTAGTGTTTTGATTATTATGTGCCAAGAGGACTTTCTTTTCTGTTCCGATCTATTTGGTGTTTTGTATGCTTTTTGTTCTTTTATAGGCATCTTCCTTAGATTAGAGGAAATTTATTCCATGATTTTGTTGAAAATATTTTCTGGGCCATGGAGCTGAGATTCTTCTCCTTCTTCTCTTCTTACAGTTCTTATGTTTGCTCTTTTCATAGTGTCCCAACTTTCCTTAATGTTTTGCATCAGGAGTTTTTTAGATCTATCATTTTCTTTGACCAATGTATCCATTTATTTTTATCATATCTTCAATGCATGAGATGTTCTCGTCTATTTCTACTATACTATTGGTGATGATTGCCATTGTAGTTCCCTGCTTGAATTTCTAATTTGTTTCTTTCTGGAAAATTCCTTCAGTTTGTCTTCTCTTTATCACTTTTATTTCCTTTTCAGGTCTGAAACAGTTTTATTAGTTTCTTCCACTGTTTGTGTTTTCTGACATTTCTTTAAAGGTTTATTTACTTCCTCTTTAAAGACCTCTATCATCTTCATTTAGTTGGCTTTAAGGTCTTTTTATTGTGCTTCAGCTATGTTGGAATATTCAGGGCCTGCTGTGGTAGGTTAGCTTGGCTATAGTGGAGACATACTTCTCTAGCTGTTATTGATTGTGTTCTTATGCTGGCTTCTACACAACTGGGTTTGATATGATTATAGGTCTTAGTGCTTATTTGTGAATTTGTCTTTGTTGGGTGGGTGTTTATTTCTTGGTTTCTCTTTCCTCTCTATATTTTCAGCATATGATGGCTGTGTTTTGCCTGTTTTCCTGGCCTGCTCAGCTGGTGTTTTCACAGTAATATAA
>CABHPR010114662.1:0-18784 GCA_902168415.1 Peromyscus melanophrys | reverse complement strand
GGATGAGCTTGGCTCACATGGTCAGAGAAGGCTGCAGGAGCACAGTAAAGTGGTCCAAACCAAGAAAACCTTTAGATGGATACAGTAAAAAATGGGTATAAACAGTCATAGAAAAAATTAATAGTTTAAAAATAATAAAGTCTTTAAAGAAAGAGTAAAGTAATAAAAAAAAAATAAGCCACATAAAGATGGAAAATACACTGGGCATCTGGATCCTGTATGGTGCTCTGTTGACTTTGAATTTTTTGAATGCTGATGAGAGAATGGCAGCTGCTGAGAGATGTTGGACTGTGGAAAGGACTGCTGAATTAAACCAGCCTATATACTTTAGAGATGTCTTGGCTTCAGAATGGAAGTTGCAAAATATATTGCATTGGGGTAGAGGTTATGCTTTTATTTCCACAGGAGATGAAAAGCTATGGATTCGTTCAAATTTAATAGAGATCAGATTTGATTGGGGGAGAATCTTTGGTTATAGACATGAGGGAAAAAGCCCCCCAAAATTATAAGAAAGATGACATATATGCTGATCCCTCTGCATGGGAACAGCTCTAAAACTGGATAAGATATGATAAATCTTGTTGGTTACAGAGTCCTCATGACTTCTTATTACATGACATCCTTTCATATGACATGGATGGAGGTTGGTTATAAAGTTCAAGCAAAGTTTTAAAGTTAACAGATGCCTTTTACCTGCTCAAACACAAAACAAAAAAAAAATCACCTTTAGCTGGCTTCTATACACCACATACAAGCAGTGTGTGTGTGTGTGTGTGTGTGTGTGTGTGTGTGTGTGTGTGTGCGCAGATATATATGTTACCTTTAAAAGTTTGTGTGTTTTCAGAACAAAAGGTCCAGACACCAATGAAGACAAGTAGCCAAAGAGATCCAGCCTCTCAGAATGCCTCTGTTGCAGTTTCCACAAAATTCTGCCTCCAGAACAACTTCAAAACTGCTAGCTAAGATGATCCAGCCTCATCAACCACTCCAGCCAGGACGTCAGATAAGCCCTACACTTTCCCATTACACAGAGACTGGACAAAAAATGATACAGCTAGCTTTTCCAGGACTTGATCATTATCTCAATTTTCTCAGGGTCCCCTAGAGATGCCACTGCCGCTAGACAACAGGAAGCAGTCTAGAGAAAACAACACCCATTTCCCAAGAGGTAGGGTGGATGTTTTTTGGTCATTCAATGGATTATGGATGTTTATCATCATTTAGGGAGGTTAGTTACAAGTTGTTCATGGTCAGGAAAGAAGCTGAACAAAGGAGATTAGATTCAGAGATCTCATTCTGAAGGAAAAAAGGGGAAAATAGTATAGAAATGATGGGATGAAAGGGTGGACTGCTGAGTCTACTTTTGAACAACCACTAGTCTCAAATACTTTACATTGGTATGGATTTTTGCATATTGCTGCAAATTTAAGGTTATTTTTGTTACAACATATTGTATATATGGTTCTACTCTTGTTTAGGTATTTTTGTATACTGATACAAATTTAAGGTTATTTTTGTTAGAACATACTGTATGTATGTTTCTAATCTTGTTTAAGTTATTGTACCTATGCAGCTCATTTTAAAATGTAATGTAAAGTTCTGGTCCTTGAAAGCTATTTAGGGCCGGGCGGTGGTGGCGCACGCCTTTAATCCCAGCACTTGGGAGGCAGAGGCAGGCGGATCTTTGTGAGTTCAAGGCCAGCCTGGTCTACAGAGTGAGATCCAGAAAAGGTGCAAAGCTACACAGAGAAACCCTGTCTCGAAAAACCAAAAAAAAAAAAAAAGAGAAGGAAAGTTATTTAGGATAATAAGAAATGCAGGTTAATAGTCAGCTATCTATAACAATCAAATTTGTGGCCAAGTTAGGTTTGTTTTCAAGGTCAAACAGAGATATATTTTAGATAGATGAGTGGTCTTCAAACACTCCAGAGACCTACAGAATATGGCATTTAAGATGTTTTAATAACATAAGGCTTTTCATGACAGTGAGACACGTTTACTCCTGGCAGCACCCATCTACTTCAAAGATGGATGAGGGGCATTGAAGAACTTCCATATGGAGTTACTTTTATTGTGGCAAAGTTACCCTCTGGCCAAAAAACTGCCGTTACCTGGACTGCTGACAGCAGGCTGTCTAAATTGGACGAGCAGGACACAATAGAGGGTGACCGCTGAACTTTACCAAGACAAGGTAGGACCGTCCTTCAAAATTCCTGCTTCACAGAAAAGCCTGTCAGATATTCTAGGCCTGTAGGCCAAAGATGCATGCCCCAACATTGCAGAGGAACCTTGGGTGACTGTCCAGGCAGCCAACTGTTTCTGTCATTTCTATAGTTTTGGAAGTTGCTTGCTCTACATTTCCTATTTACTCAGGTAATATCATATCCTTCTTGGGTCTCTGATGGGGTTGAAGACTAGATATTTATAGATTTACAGTTTTCCTTGTTACTAATTTTAGAAAAGAAACATACACAAGAGATGTAAAGTTAATAAAGTTGAGAAACATAAAAGGTTAAGTTTATCTAAGGAAATGTTTTAAAGTCTAAAAGGATATTTTTATGATGGTAATATAAGTTATGATAAAAAGTTTAGGTATAAAATGTTGGATTCATCAAGAAAGAATAAAAAGTAATTTCTCCAAATTCGCCAAATACAAATGGATTGGACATTATGAATATAATCCTTACTTGATAATTGTTCTTATTGTATATAGTTATATTTATATTTATATGTTAGAATTAAAATTTTTCCTTTTTAATTAGACAAAAAGGGGGAAGTGTTGTAGAATATTTGTTGTGATATTGTGTTCCCCAATATATCATGCACCATAATAAACTTATCTGGGGTCAGAGAACAGAACAGGGACTAGACAGACATAGAGGCCAGAAAATGGTGGCACTCACACCTTTAATCCTAGCATTCTGGAGGCAGAGATCCATCTGGATCTCTGTGAGTTCAAAGCCACACTGGAAACAGCCAGGCATGGTGACACACGCCTTTAATCCCAGGAAGTCATGGCAGGAAGCAGAAAGGTATATAAAGCGTGAGGACCAGGAACTAGAGCCTGGTTAAGCTTTTAGGCATTTTAGCAGCAGTTCAGCTGAGATTCATTCTGGATGAGGACTCAGAGGCTTCCAGTCTGAGGAAACAGGATCAGCTGAGGAATTGGCGAGGTGAAGCTGTGGCTTGTTCTGCTTCTCCGATCTTCCAGCATTCACCCAAATACCTGGCTCTGGGTTTGCTTTTATTAATAAGACCCTCTAACAATTCATACTACAAATATTTGTTTATACTGTAGAAATGTGTCTCTGCCAATAGCTAGTTAAGAGAGATGCCAGAGAGATGCAAAACAAGTGGGACACACAGAATGGTATAGAGGTAAAAGCCACGTGGTAGAACATAGATTAATAAAAATGTAGACTAATTTAAGTTATAAGAGCTAGTTGAAAACAAGCCTAGGCTAAAGGCCAAGCTTTCATAATCAATAATAAGTCTCAGTGTCAATATTTGGGAGCTGGCTGGTGGGACAGAGAAAGACTCACTACATATTATACCACAAGGCTCTGATCTAACCGGTGGGTAGATTCCCTGATGGAGCCACAAGAGGACAGTGTCCTTCGAGGTGGTGAAATGGAGATGTGGCCTACCTGGATGAAGTAGGTTACTGGGGGTATAAATGTGGCCTATATCTTCTCCTAGATGCTTCCAGTATTCTTTTTTCTCTTCTTCTTGCCTGCTCTGATGCAACCCACCTTTGCCATGCCCTCTCACCCCATGCTAGCCTGACACCTGTGCAGCCAAAAGCCAGAATAAAAAGCCATCTTTCCTTCTGTCCTTTCATTCAGGCAGTAGGTAAGTCACAGTGACAAGAGAAGTGACTAATGGAATAGGGAAAACTGGCCTCTCCATGCTGACAGCATCCACGGGGCATGAGCTCAGGAATTACACGGATGTCAGTGACAAAGAAGGTAAAAATAAAGGGAGCGTCTCTGAATCCCAGGTCTCCTATTTCTCATATAGAGGTACTTCCCTGGAGTCCAAGTTTGGCCTCTCAGTCCATCTTCTGAAAATTCTGCTTTTCATAAGAAATTCTCCTGTCTCCTATAGCTAGCTCAAAATGATCTCACTACTTAAACCTAAGGGAGCCATTTTTCACACAGATAGAACAAAAACAGAACACACCAGCTCTCCAAAGTAAATAAAGTCCAAAGTCATATGTCAACAAAAGCAATAACACTTGAGGAGGCTGCTTACTTTATACACATACAGAACCACATTTATATATATATATATATATATATATGAGAAGCTACGGGTGAAACTCTTTCTGTGAAAAGCCAGACTCCTATCCCCTTATTTGCCATTCCTCTTCAGATGCTGGCCTCCCATGAGAATCGACAAGGATGCTGTGCAGTGGATGTTTCAGTTTCTTTTATTATAGTTTGGAGACAGTCTGAGTGTGTACCACTTCACCCAGCCAGGCTATGCTGAAATTTAATCTCCACTGTGAGGGATTAAGACTGGTGTTTAGGGGAGGGGCCTGTGGTAGATGATCTGAACCAGATCGGGTCATCAGGTCATCAGGGCAATGCCCGTGACTGAATACTGATAGTTTTATAGAGGAGGTGGGAAGAATGGATGGGAAGAAGAAAAGAGACAGGCAAACAGACAAAACAGACACCAGAGGGGGTACAGATGTGTGTGTGTGTGTGTGTGTGTGTGTGTGTGTGTGTGTGTGTGTGTGTGTGTGTGTGCTTCTTGTCGGTTGCTATGTTGTATGTCCTGTACACCTCAGGACTCTTGACAGCAAAAAGGCCATTACCATATGTGGGACCTTGGCCTTTTAGTCTCAGAACTGTGAGCCAAAATAAATCTCTTTCCTTTATAGAGTTACTTATCCTCAGACATGTTGTTATAATAGCGCAAAACAGACCAAGGCTGATTTAGACCATGAACTCTTTGGTGGCAGGGATAGTATTTTATTAACTTAACCAACAATATTAATTGAGCACCTAGGAGCTTCCAGGAAGATGGCTGAACATCTTCAAGTAAGGAACAAAGCAGAAAAGGGCCCTGACTTCACTGCATTTATTCTGATGGACAGAAAGATGAAAAGCTAAGATGCAGTTCTAAGCCTCCACACATGTCACAAAGAGAGAAAGCCTGGGAGTCTGTGTCTGCAGGTCAGGGATGCTTCCCTGGTGGTTGACAGTCAGGAAGATTGAGACCCTGCTGGGCCTGGGTCTGTGAGCAGGAAAACATCCCAGGTAGAGGGATCAAAGTCAGAGCCCCTTGTGGTGAGTAGCTATACATCAGGAACACCACAGGGTCTGGTCTCCTGAGTGGAGGGGCCTGGAGCCTGCAGGGCAGCATCTGGAGCCTGGAACCAGGCTGGAACAGAGTGGTTATGGAAACCCACATGTCAGGAGAGGCACAGGCAAGAGCATGAAAGAGATCAAGGGAATCTTGAAAGCAGAGAGACAAAGGCTGACACTGACTTATCACTGCTCACAAGGCCACTGCCAGACTGTGACCCTCACTCCCATCACTGTGGACCCTCAGGACAAGGCTCCTGCCAGACAGGGCCATCTCCTGAGTCCTTGAAGCCTAGCCCCCTCCCTGGCCAGGGGAAAGTGTGAACAGTTTCCTCAGACCACATACTTAACCCCCGCTTCTTTTAACAGACTTCTTTTTGGTTCAAAGCAGGAATTCCAGGTTGTAAAAGCAGGAGGGGAAAATAGCTGCATTCCCATCAATCAGGAAATCTTGTTTCTCTTTTTAAAATATTGTATCTGAGACAGCAGATCAGGGAGAAATGTGAATCTCCTGATAATGAGGAAACCAACTGAAGAAAACAGCAAGACGACAGGACATAAAACAAAGCCAGAGACAGGTAGTTCGCATCCAGCTCCAGGCTCCCAGGGAGCACATTCCCTTGTATTTCACATTAACATTCTATTAACATTTCATGAGTGCATCAATATTTAATGAGGATGTGATCCGCATACACTAGGTAGAATTACTGCAGCCAATAAATGTTCAGGAAACATTTCCAAGGCACAGTTTATTAGCAGGCACTAAATTAAGTAGTAATTTAAGTAATCAATATGTAAATCACTTAGAGAAGCCCTTCTCTTTATTTTCTAATGCATCCTCTATCTTCTCATATTTACCTGCCCAAAGACAAACAAACCTTCATTCCTGACTCTTGCAGTCAAGACAGGCACAGTATTTAAAGGTGCTCGTTCAAGTGTTAAGGTGGAAATTTTTACAGGAATAATTTAGAAATTATTATTTCAACTATTACTAATGAGGTTTTACCATAGTGAGAGGTCCTACAGGGAAGTAGCTTTTACTTTTTAAACACACTTATATAACTACATCCAACTTCAATATTTTGAAATAAGTCTTGTCTACCTGAGCCAGTTAGAAAAGATCCATTTGGAAATACCAGTGCATACTTTTAAATCTTTATTTTCTCCTTTACTGTTAAATTATATTCTGGGACTGGACCTTAGTTAGGGTTTCTATTGCTATGATGAAATATCATGGGGAGGAAAGGGTTTATTTTGCTTATTCTTCCTTAGTACAGTTCGTCATCAAAGGTAGTCAGGACAGGAACTGGAACAGGACAGGACCCTGGAAGCAGGAGTGGATGCAGAGGCCATGGAGGGTGGGGTTTGGGGGTTGGGGTGCTGTTTACCAACTTGTTCCTCATGGCTTGCTTCTTATAGCACCAAAGCCCATCAGCCCAGGTGTGGCACCACCCACAATAGGCTGGGCCTTCTCATATCAATCACTAGGGACACATCAGCCAGGTATGGTGTCACACACCTTTGATCCCAGAACTTGGGAGGCAGAGGTGGGTAAATCTCTAAATTCAAGGATAGCCTGGTCTACAGAGGGAGCTCCTGCCAGGCCTGCACAGAGAAACCCTATCTGGAAAAACAAATAAAACAAGCCCCCACTGGAGTCTCAGGGAGGCACTAGCTCAGCTGAAGTTCCTTTCTCTCAAACAACTCTAGCTTCTGTCAAGTTGACTTAAAAAACTAGAGGGTTGCCTGGCAGTGGTGGCGCACGCCTTCAATCCCAGCACTCGGGAGACAGAGGCAGGTGGATCTTTGTGAGTTTGAGGCCAGCCTGGGCTACAGAGAGAGATCCAGGAAAGGCACAAAGCTACACAGAGAAACCCTGTCTCAAAAAACCAAAACAAACAAACAAATAAACAAACAAAAAACTAGAGGGCACTGGATTCCCTAGAGCTGAAATTGTAGGAAGGGGTGAGGCACCTAATGTGGATGCTGGGAACTGAACTCAGGTCTTCCGTAAGAGCAGTATTAGCTCCCTATGAATGAAATCTTAAAAAATCACAACTAGCGACTATCTTAGAATATGTCACATACCAAAATAAGTTATAACTGTCTGCATGTTTTACAAAATAAGAACACCAGATACCTGTGTAATAGTAAATGAACTTTATACAGTATAAAATATTTTGTGGTCCACAGACTGTCTTTACCTATTGTCTATCAGCTGATCCCCAACATGTCCACAGGACTAATGAGAAATATATTAACTAATATTTTCCTTTCAAGACTGTTGGGATAACAGCAAGAAAATGTGACTTCTCTGATCATAGCTAGCCTGAAGTTCAATTTTTAAAATGTTAGCTGGGTATAGTAGTACACGCTGCCTGTAATGTCAGCACTCGGGAGCCTTAGGCAGGGGTATTTTGAGTTCAAAGCCTGCCTGGGCTACATTGTTAGACACTATCTCAAACAACAGCAATTTTTTCTTTTTAATCTTCCATTACCAAGTATCTCCCAGCCCCATAAGAGTATCCTGGCTTCATACACCTGGCATGAAAGTCAGTAGACTTAGCCCAATTAGGCCAAGGGAAGTGTGTGTGTGTGTGTGTGTGTGTGTGTGTGTGTGTGTGTGTGTGTGTGTGTGTGTTTTCCTGTACCTCAGTAAAGTAGCTCCAGAAACTCTAGTCCCTCTAAAACACTTCTCACTAATTTGCGGTGGCATCACCACAGATTTCCATACATCCCACACCCCCATGGCATGCTCAGAACACCTGGTTTTTCTAGCTTTTGCAGATGGGGGCCCATTTGACTTGGGCCTGACTAAAGGTATTGAATGCTCAGGACCAGGCAGCGGCACATTTCTGACAGACAGGATTGCCCACACATGCCCTCTGTTTTCAGAATCCCTTTGCTGATGAGTACTCGGTATGCTGTCTCTGATTTCACACTTACTTCCACTTTTCACTGAGGCTCTATCCACCGCTAAGTACAATCGGCTCAGTGGTTCTCGAGGCCAGCCCTGGAGCTAGCCTCTTGACTACTAACGTCCCTCTCATCACTGGAGGTTTTTCTCCCACTCTCAATTTTCTTTTTGTTGCTTTAATTCTAAGTGAGGGGGTGAGAAGGCTTGGTGCTGTTCTCACTGGCCCTGAGGACAGTGTGGAAGGTCTGATTCTGCTCGCTCCAAAGACAAGGGACTGTCAGTACTGCCCAGTTCTGACACAGGGCCAGGACAATGGAGCTGTTACTCACCCATGGTGGCTTGCACAAGACACTACACCTCCAAGCTCTACAGATATCCCACCCACTTTCTGGCACTGCTGCACCTGGGAAGCCACATTATAGAAGCAGAGTACCTGGAGTCATTGGTTCATTCTCTCTCTGTTGCACCCTGCCTTCTGATCCCTCTGTGGCCCTTGGCCAACATTTCGTGCAACACTTTTTACCAGCAACTAAACTAAAATCGTAACTGCAAAAGATGGCCTCCCTGGTGACAGGCCTCTGGGGACACATGAGAGCAAGCCAGAAGCCTCCTTGTTCTTTCAGTAGGGGTCTAGAGATCTAGTTGTGTTCTTACTGACTTACACGGGAAGTGCAGGTTGGGAAGTCCTATGCCCTATTGAAGCAGACACCCACTCAGAGATACAAGGTGGAGCAGTACAAAGATGAACAAGGAACCCCAGAACAAATCCCCTCGTGGCACCCTGCTTCTGGCATTGAAATCCTAATACTATGTAGAGCCACCCTGAAATCATTCACTCTTAGAACCCTTAATGACATGAGAAACACACACACACACACACACACACACACACACACACACACACACACACACAAACTGTAAAAACCCATTTCTGCCTAGATACAAAAATGCCTGTCTCACCCCATGATAAATCAAGTAGTAAATTAAAATCCTGATTTGTAGCAATCAGCTTTCACATACTCCAACACTCCAACACAAGGGTCTTTTTGCATTAATGACAGAATCAGTGGACACCCTGGATACTGTTAGAGTATGTCTCTAACACCAGATTCCTACAAGGGCAGAGAGGAAGCAACTTTGTCTCCTCTTGAAGAGAGTTGGCAGCCAGGCAAGAATATTTTTCCTCCCATCTCCAGTGCAATGATGACTGGTCCCCAGAAAGTCAGAGACAATTACTCAGAAAGCACCAGGCCACCTTATCAAGGCTGTACAAGAGGCTATTTGTGATCATGAATCTTAAGCAACTCCACGGGATTGAATAAACATACCAAAGTCCTAAAAGAATGGTTTTAAGTGGGCAAACAAGACTCCTGTAATTATAGAAGGTATTCATGCAGGCCAGCACACCACAGCAAGTCAGAACCATGGGCTGCTAGCCCACTGGAGTCACATGGCCACCAGATCTGCAGGTGAGAGTAAGGCTCCAGAGAAAATACAAGTAATTGAAAAAAAGCATTAAGAATTCCGGCCAGACAGCATCAAAAGCTAAGTTTATCTCCCAGGCTTTGTTCTAGGAGCTTGCTGTTATTACCTCCTTTCACTCACAGGATACATAGACACCACCCCACTTCACAGACGGGGACACACATAAAGAGATGTTGTTCAAGTTTTCCAAGGTCACACAGTGCAGAAATAAATAGATCCAGCCAGGTACTTAGTTGGCCCGACCCCAGAGGACACATTCTTTGCTAAGGAGTCCTACTAAATGTGAAAGGTGAAATACTCAGCAGCCTTGACTGGGAAAGGGCTTAACACACAGGGCACTGTGGCCCTGGATGGGAACAAACCTGGGATAACTCCTGACACATTCTACCTCTAACATTGTACATGTTTTCTCATCTGTTATCTCATGGGAAAGTGGGGCAGAAATGTCTACCACAAAGGCTTATACAGATTTATGGAAAATAAAAACGGGAGTTGAGATCTTCATGGCCCAAAGACCACAGACACAGATGGTGGTGATGGGGACTCTGTACTGCTGTAGCAAGCAGAGGAGCTCTTATTCTGGGTGGTTAACATTTGCATTTCTGAAACAGTCTTATGGCTCAAGAGCAAAATGGTCTCAAAAGGTAACAATAAGCAACGCACAGCTGCTGTGCACACTATTAACTGCTCTATGGCAAAGCAAGGACTGGGTGAAACAAACACCATCTCTGACTTAGACGGTTCTCTTCAAATTCTTTCAGCGTGTCTTTAGAACAGTGGTTCATAAACTTCAGTGTGTGCCAGAATCTGCTGGTAGCCTGGCTTAACACAGATGCCCCTGAGATTACATGTTCTTGGTCTAGACTAGAACTCAAGAAATACATGAGTCAGGAAACTAAACAATTAACTCTCTGAGACACTGCTGGGAATAGGGACTATTAGAAGAACATTTAAGAGATTATTTTAGTAAGATTTTTAGCAGTATAGTCCAAAAGACAAAAACACACAAAACAAAACAAAACTTCCCTAAACCTCACTCAATTTACTATTTAAAATTTCCAGGCAGCTGCACAGGGCTGAAAGCCTCCAATGTCAGGAGCTGAAACTCAGAAGGTTAGAATCAACCAAGGTAGGAGTGAGTGTAACTGGCAGTGAGGGTGGAGAATTCCCAGTGCAGAGTGTCCAGAAAGTTTAGGAGCTATATCTGAGGGCAAGAGAAAGGGACAACCCAGGAAAAAGAAAGAGGAAGAGAATTCATGAGAGGTCAGATTGGTGAAGCAGAAAATACACACAGGGAACTGAGATGAATAACAATCTGGACAAATGAGAAAAATGGAATAAAATCCAGTTAATGAGGTAAAATGCATTCAGAATGGAGTTAGGCAGTTGCACATACCAAGGCATAATAAAGGCCATAAATATAAAATGGCAAGGAATCGACTGGGTAATGGTGTAGTAATTAAAGCCTGGAGGTTCATAATAGACCTCGAATTGAACATTAATCAACCAAAAAGAAACGCTCCCTGCACTTTGGTATAGTGCAACAAAAGCCAGACATGTAGAACACATGAAGTAATCACACACTCGCTGCTGGCCCTCCCTGTGAATAAGGGGGGGGGGGGTAAATAACAGCAGGGATAATGGGATAAGGTGTGTTAACATGTCCACTGACCCCAACACCAATGAGGGAAGCCAAGAAATTGACCCTCTTGACCACCTGGAAGCCAGTAGTAGCAGAGACATTGCTACCCTTCCTCAGAGAGCTGGGCTTCGATGCTTCTAGGCTGCTGCATGTGTTGCTGTGCCCAAGGATGGGAACAGGTGTGCTGGGCACCTGTAGGCATCAGAACAGGTTGGTTTCTTTCAAGGAGTGATTTGCTTACTTGATCTTGCACTAGAATCCCCTGGAAACTTTTGAGAGCACCTGTTTCTAGGCCCTATCTCCAGTATTTCATTGATTCTGGTATGGACTTGGGAATCTGTAATCCTGACAAGTCCCCAGATGAGATGTGCTGCTACTTTGGGTCTAATCTGTAGCTTAAAGTTATTCTTCATGGGGTTCAGAGTATGGCTCATTAGTGCACCACTGGCTTAGCATGAATGAGACCCTGAACTGTTCCCTTGTACTGCAAAAAGGAATAATAAACCAACAAGGTGGTCTAAACCTGCCCTCTAAGTTTCTCTTGTTAACAATATTCCTGTTTTTAAAGACATGCAAAGCAAAGAGAATAGATGAAAATAGTACATCTGCCTTTTTCTATAACTAATATAAAGTATCATTAAGGAGTGAGGAGCCCTGGAGAGAGCATGCGACCTTGTGGCTGTTAGGACTAAGGTAGGTGGAAAACAGCAGCAGCTGCTTAAGGTGGTTTGGGGGAAGTGGTAATGTCTGGGAATCAGACAGAGTTGCTTAGTGTGTAACACTACAAACGTATGGCATGCTACAGGATAGTTCATTTTAAAACGCTCAGTTTTATGGCATGCAGATTCCACCTCAATCTTTAAAAAGACTACTACAAATCAAGTGACCGACATGCACACCCTCCACGTGGTCAGCTTCTTTGGCCCTCACAAGCCTTTGGAATAAGATGCCCATGCACAGATGAGGAAAACTTTCCTTGGAAGAAGCTACCCGAAGTTGAGGACTAGGTGGCAGTTCAGATGAGTCCTATAGAGGGACAAAGGACAGGAACTGGGTGCTTGGGGTGGGGGGTGGGGGAAGGAACCATACATTTGCTCATCTGTTTTCGATAGCTCCTGTGTTCACTGTGTCATGGGCATTCACTATCCCAGACCCATCAAATGTCAAAGTATTTACTGATCGCTCAGAGACCATGTTAAAATGTGGATTTGATTCAGCAGCAGGACCTGTGGTGGGAGTTCCTACCAAACTCCCAGGTGATTCTGATGTTCGAAGTCCAAGCACCACATTCTGAAACACAAAATAGTGTTCCCTCAGTCTAGCAGCTGAATCCCAGCTCCACACCTTGCCACTTCCTGACTTCTTCGATCCATTCATGGAAAGCATTTCAAGCATTTAAAAGACACGCATGAAGAAAATAGCAGCTTGAAGGTTTCAGCTTATTTTGAAGACAAAGGGGTAGGACAGGTCCAACAGACTTACTTCCTGGCCTTTGCTTTGACATACTTCCTTAGTTGTTTTCATTGCCTAGTAAGACAAGGCAATACCACTTTCTGTATACAGGTGCATGTGGGATGTAGAGGCCAGGCAGGGAAAGAATCGTGCAGAGGGAATCCCAAGTTCAGTCTCAAAGGAGAACAAAGGTTGCCAGCATCTCCCCTGAGCTGTCTCTCTCTGCACAATTCTGAACCAAGGTGAGCAACAGTATGCAAGAAAAGTTCATTACAACTGGGCAGTGGGGCCTAAAGCAAGGGCAGCAGCTGAGACCCTCTGCATCTTGGCAAAATATCAATGCTCTTAAGATCATAGGGCAGAATTGTGACTTGTTCATGCTACATAACTGAATACAGATGTCTCTTATGGCTGTCACCTGAATGCAAAGATGGCATGATGGTGTTTGTTTTTGTTGGTTGCTGTTGGATGAAAAAGTTAAGCCTGACACTCCTAAAGCCTGATTTCATACTGTCACCAGTGTGTTGACATTACAAATGTCTTAATGCTAAGTTACCATCCAGGATACTGTTGGAAGCATGTTTGGACAGATTTGCTTTACTAAATGAGCCTGTGAGTGACTCAGGAGTGAGATGAGTTTCCACTGGTCAGCTCCCACCATACTTCTCAGCATAGAGGCTACATTCCAAAATCCCCTCCGGCTCAGGAGAAGGGATCTGGGGCATGGGAATGGGGGAGGAAACTATTATTTATTCTCTTCTGAACAAACAAGCTGGACATTTCAGAAACCTGTCTTTAAATGGTATTGTTTACTAATTCACACATACAAAACAATCTACACCAGAAAGGTTACCGACTAAAACCCAGTTAAAAAGTTCAGCCATAAGCTGGTCCACCTGAAGTACCTGAGGTTAAAGGCATGTGAGAAGGAATCTGTTGTTCTATGACATCTAGCATCTTAAATGAATTTCATCTTATTACATCTTATCCTAGTCAACAGGGATAAAGCTTCTAGTTAGGCATCAACTTATCCTCTCTGTGTTCAATGACACAAGTGAATATTGTCTTCAGCAATGGGACATTATCATCAGGTTGAACAGTAACCAATAGTCTTGGGAATACCCTGTGATATTTGGAGGGGTCCACTGGTTCCCCTTTGGCCAACAAGTCAACAAGATGTAACTCAATTCCCAGCCCTAAAGGTTTTACTTGGTGGCCTAAGATATCTAATTGATACATTGTCTCCTTCACTATATAGTGACTCCATTTAGGTTCCTTCCATATCTGTATATATATTTAAGAAGCTTCTACAGTAGTAGGCTTCCATATGGTTTTTCATCTCATCCTGAAGCTTGTATATTTCTGCTGAAGAATGGACCCTTGTTACAGTGGTCCACTCCTATAGAACCCAGCCTAGATATGGGCCCCTCCCTTAGAAATCACATTAACTCCTCCCCCCACACTTCCCCTTAGATATAACTCAAATGACAATTACTCAATAAATCTTTACATGACTCCTTCCTCTAAAACTCTACAATTCTTTATATTTCTTTTCCTAGAGTATTACTCACATTTTGTCACCCGTTAAGATGTATGTCTTGGGTTTCCTGGTGGGATCAAGGCCTTGACGGGGTTATCTCACCTGTGAATTCCTCACACCAGCAGAGTGGTAGGTATAGTAGGCACTTACTAAAATGGTTACTATACAAGCGAGTGGGTAATGGAGAAAACAGTTCTAGCCTCTGGCGGGCCTAGCCATGCATGGTATCAGCAGCCCTGACATTGAAAAGGAACTCCCTACACTTGATTTCTACGTGATCTCCTCGTAACTTGCTATTTCTGTATGTTCACTGTATCTTAGTCCCAGTGAGCTTTGGCCATCTTCCTGTCCCCTGCCTTCCATAGTCCCCTTTCTCTTTCACCCATGGGGTATGCCTGGGCCGCAGACCTCCAACCTTAGTCTTCGCCAGGAGGCTGCCTCGGGGCTCCGGTGTCACTTAGCAGGGCACATGTCCATAGACTAGATCCAAGCTCTGGAGGAAGATATTCTTAGAAGCCACTGGTACTGACTCCCTGTGCCTGCTGTGCTCTCAGGGGCGATGTCTCCGGGCAGAAGAAGAACTTTACAAGCAGGTCCTAACCTGGCCAAAGCCTACACTGCAAAGGCCTGTCCATAGGTGTTGAGCTCAACTTTCTTTAAGGATTGTAAGGAGATAAACGTTTACATAAGGCTGGAATGTGTGGAAATGTCCTAGCTGTGAGTTTCTGGAAAACACTTGGCCAGTGTTTGCTATAAATGGTTACTGTAAACGCTGAGTGGGAAGCAGAACAAGACATTAGATGATGGGGAGCCAGCTCCCATGCCAAGAAGGTGTCCCCAACACGTCCCACCTACTGCCTCCACAGTAGCACCCAACCACCCACAAAGGATACCATGGGAATCACAGTGAGTGAGGTTGGGATAGTCTTAATCCGTGAAAAGACACTCAGATATTGATCCCTACCACTCAGTGAAACTCACTTGCTTCCTAGGAGAAGATGCCCCATGGGCTTTCCTGCCCCTCCACACTCACTGGAGAGCACTTACATACCACGGCCCATATTATAGCTGGAAATCATCCCTGTACCCATTCTGCTTTCCTGACCTGAAGACTGCCCTTTTGGGTGAAGAGTGAAAACAGTCAAGAAATTCCTAAAGAACTGGGTGAGTGGGGAGAGTTCTCCTAACTCTTCCCTAAAGGACGAGACTCTCTGAAGACTGATGTGCAGGGACCAAGGTAATGGATACCGTGGCTTTCCCAGGAAGCACCTGGAGCCACTCAAATGCCCTCAGGAAAGAACCCAGTAGCTTCACTGGCATCACAGAGAGGCAGGTCTGCTTTTGGTTCCTGAGAAGCCCACAAAATTAAGAGTGCAGATATGGAGATAGTAGGGAAGGCAAGTATCAGACTCCTATAACAAAATGGCTTCTTTTTTTTTTTTTTCAGGTCCTTTCTTTTTTTTTTTTTTTTTTTTTTTTTTTTTTTTTTTTTTTTTTTTTTTTGGTTTTTCGAGACAGGGTTTCTCTGTGTAGCTCTGCGCCTTTCCTGGAGCTCACTTGGTAGCCCAGGCTGGCCTCGAACTCAAAGAGATCCGCCTGGCTCTGCCTCCCGAGTGCTGGGATTCAGGTCCTTTCTTTAAAGACTCACCAAAAATCAATACATTAAAAAAAAAAACCAAACCTCTAATGTAGTTAAGCCTGCTACCATGGTAAAGAGGTCATACTGCCTGATGTGCACCTGCTTATACAGCACTGCATATGGGATTTGGTGTTTCCCACAGGCCTGAGTTCAGGACGTGCCCCTGCTAACATTCCTCACATATGCACCTCACCTAATAATAGCAATCTTCCCCAGCGGTTACACATTGTTAATGCCTTGTCACTTGCCTCAGCCATGTGATAGTCTCACCTGCTCATCAAGGCAGATTCCTTCTTCCCTGCACGTGCAAGGATCCTGTGGTACAGGAGCATCACAATTAAAAAAACTGAAAGATCAGCCAGGCCACTTTCTCATGCTTGGTAATAGCAAATTTATAGACAGATGCTCTGCAGGTTAATCATGCTTGTCAGCTTGGCCAGAATCAACTAAGAGACAAGCCACTGGGCACATCGGTGTGGGATTTTCTTACATTAACTGAAGTGGAAACACCTGCCCTACATCTGGGCCACATCCTCCAGTGGCAGTCCAGACAAAATGTCCAAGGGAAATACTTTCTTTGCCTTCTTGTCTTGCTGTCTGGCTACTCTGTCATTGCTGCTTCTGCTGCTTCATTCTTTGCTGGTCAGAACCCAGCTTCTCTGGGCTTCATGCTTGGACTGAAGATCAGCGGCTCCCCAGGAGTTCTCCAGTCCCTCAGCAGCACACTGGGGCTGTTCAGGCATCCAGCAACTTCATGGACTCAGCAACTACCAAGTTCTCAGCCTCTCCAGAGTGAATCTAATAACCCCCTTTTACTATATGTTCATTCTTTTGGTCCTCCTCTAGAGAATCCTGACTAATACAGGTATACATGGCATCTACCAGGAACCTAGATTCTAAGAGCCCTTGCTACAGAAGAGCATATGATCAACCAGCTAAACTGAAGTTGGTTACTAACACCATTACATCTGTTAACTAAAATTGTTTGAATTGTTTTAAAAATATATGAAAATACTGCTCATAATTTTTGATTATATACTAAATTTTAGAATCTTGCGTTGTATCAATGCAGGACAAAATTTGATAAAAATTAAGGCCAATGTAAAAATAAAATTACCTGGCAATATCACGCACTCCTAGGTATAATAGGTCTATTTCACAGTTCCTAAGGTAGGGGAGCTATTTTTAACTAATATAATGGGATTTGGGGGAATATTACCACTTATATTTATAACACCAATAATAAATGACTTCTGATTTGTCAGGCAGGTTGCTGATACTGGCTGGCCCAGTATTACACGGTCACATGAGTACAATTCAGAAATGGAAGTCAGCAGTGAGTCACCCAAGAATGAGTGCCAGCCTATCTGGGGCAAGGCCATCCTGCAGCACACCAATAGAGCTCTCTCTTTGGTCCCCATGCCAAGAGTGACACAGGCCAGAAGGGCAGGTGCAGACACGGAGAGTACAGCTCCAGATAGAAACCTATTTCCACCACTTCCTTCTCGAGGGTAAACCCCCCAGGAGGCATAACACCAAGACTTTCTGGGAGGGACTGCCCCAGATTTGGTTCGGGCACTCATTTATAAACAGGAGCCAAGTCCCCTGCTCTGGGCTGCATTGGTGACACTGGCAGCTGAGATCCTCCGTACACCCCCTCATGGGGCTTCCAGGTTCATGAGGGCCACCAGAAAATGAAATGAACAATAAATACTGAGAAAGAAAATAAAAGCACCAGACTTGTAGAAAAACAAAGGAGGAGGAGTGAACAGAGAGCAAGGGAATGGACTTTCTATGCGATTCTCTGACAGCAGAGGAAGTCAGGGAGTGAACTACATGCCTAACTAGGGCACAGATGCACAAGAGAAAAGGCCAGAAGAATGCCAACAGGGCAGTCAGTGGTACACTCAAGGTCAGCAAGGATGCTGTAGAGTGAACTGTGCCTTTCCATTCACATCTAACAGCCCTAAGACTCTGTCTGAGCAGATGATACATTTGGAGAGAAGACTAGTAAGCAAGCAATCGGGGGATGAGGGCATCCGCGTGGGATGTTAGTCCTGGTGTTCATACAAGAATGGACACTGGGATGTACCTTCCCTGAGTGATGATTAGGCAAAGAAGCAGCAGGAGGGCAACTATCTATACGCCAGTGACAGAGAGGGACCGCAGGAGAAACGAGCCCTGCTGACACCTTGATCCTACACTTCCAACCTTCAGAGCTGTGAGGAAACAAATCTCTGATGTTGAAGCCACCCAGCCTGTGATTATTTAATTCTGTGAGCTCCAACTGACAAGTACAAAGTACCATGGGCTGGAGCTGAGTGGGACAGAAGTAGGGGACACAAAGACAGAGCCAATCCAAACGTCCCCTCTTAGAGGGAGGAGGGAAGGCTCGGGAAGAAACCAAACCTTACAAGCCTGGGGAAAGGGAAACTGACAAGGATCCTGAAACCCAGGGCAGCAGGAGGGGACAACTGCGGAGAAAGGGGACTCTGACCAGTCCAGACGTCCCCAAGCCATGCAGACAACTCCAGGGATGCAGCTTCCATGAGTCATTACCCATGCTGGGATGAGCCTTTTGCTGACACAGTTGCTTTTGAGTCATCTGTGCTCCTGTAAATAACTCCTCACCCCTACTCCTGTAAACAACTCCAAGCTCATTGGTTCACTACATTGAATTTTAGCAGAATCTACGCTGGTGTCAGTTCCCCATCTTGGGGGAGTTGACATCTCTGTTGTACTCACCAAAGAAAGGACACAACAGATATAGGTGAGCGCCAGTGAATGTTCTAGA
>CABHPR010114661.1:0-18435 GCA_902168415.1 Peromyscus melanophrys | reverse complement strand
GAGAGAGAGAGAGAGAGAGAGAGAGAGAGAGAGAGATCATTTCTCCCATTCAACCACGACACCACCCAAACACCTTCCCTCCATTTCCAATCCCTCCCATAACTCCAACCTCACTCAATCCCACCCCCATTCCCGATTACTTTTATAAATTGAGATGATTTGAAGAGCAGGGCTTCAGTGTTAAATCCAACACTTAAAAGAAGCAGCTGAGGCTTTGGGGAGCCTGTTCCCCATTTCCCCATGCTGGATTATCTTGGCCGGCCTTGTTGGGGTAGGGGGGGTCTGTCCTGCCTCAACTTGATGTGCCATGCTGTGTTCAAGCCCATGGGAGCCCTGCCCCTTTCTGAATGGAGATGGAGGAGTGAATGGGGAGAGGATAGATGGGAGTGAGGTGGGGGGAGACAAGAGAAGAGGAGGGAGGGAAACGGAGGTCAGTATGTAAAATCAATGGAAAAAAGTTAAATGAATAAATAAATAGAATAAAGTTGGTTATATATTTGGAATTGCTTCTGAAAATTAAGTTGTTTTAATAAAGAATATTATTCTTAAAGCAGGGCATGGTGGCACTCAACTTTAATCCCAGCACTCAGGAGGCAGAGGCAGGCAGGATCTCAGAGTTTGAGGTCAGCCTGGTCTCAGAATGAGTTCTAGGACAGCCAGGACTACTTAGAGAAACCCTGCCTTGGAAAAAAAAATTAAAACCAAAAACATAAATAAATAAATAAATAAATAAATATATATATATATAAATAAATTTTAAAAAATAAAAAATAAACAAAGAATATTACTCATTTTTTTCATTTTTCTTTAAGAAATTTTCTACTCACTCTACATACCACCCACAGATTCCACCTCCTCCCTCCTCCCACTCCACAGCCCTCTCTCCCAAGCCACCCCGCATCCCCACACCCCCCAAATCAAGGTCTCCCATGGGGAGTCAGCAGAGCCCAGCACACTGAGCCTAGGCAGGTCCAAGCCCCTTCTCACTGCACCAAGGCTGCACAAGGCATCACACTACAGGCACCAGATTCCAGGGACAGATCCCGATCCCCCTGCCTGGGTGCCCCCCAAACAGTTCGAGCCCAACAACCGTCTTCCATATCCAGAGGACCTAGTCCAGTCCCATTCTCCACAGCCACTAGTCTACAGTTCATGGGCTTCCACTGGTGTGGCCGGTCATCTCTGCACGTCTTCCCATCATGATCTCGACGTCCCCCGCCTGCAGAATCCCTCCTCTCTCTCATCGATTGGATTCCTGAAGCTCAGCCTAGTGCATGGCCGTGGATCTCTGCATCTGCCTCCATCAGTCACTGGACAAAGGCTCTATGATGACAGTTAGGTTATTCGTTAGACCAGTCACTAGAGGAGACCAGTCCAGGCACCCTCTGGACCACTGCCAGCAGTCCAAGGTGGGGTCATCCTTGTGGATTCCTGAGAGCCTCCCCAGCACCCTGCCTCTTCCTATTCCCATGATGTCCTCATCTATCATGGTATCTCCCTCCCTGCCCTCCCACTCTGTCCCTGTTCCAGCTTGACCCTCCCATTTCCCTGTGTTCTCATCCCCCACTCCTCGCCTTCCACCCCACCCCCCAACACCCAGTCTGCTCATGTAGATCTCATTCACTTCTCCTTCACTGGGTCATCCATGTGTCCCTCCTAAGGTCTTTCCCTGTTAACTAGCCTCTCTAGAGCTGTGGGTTACAGTCTGGCCATCCCTTCCCTCACATCTAGTATCCACTTATGAGTGAGTACATACTATGTCCTTCTGAGTCTGGGTTACCTCACTCAGGATGATATTTTCTAGTTCCATCCATTTGCCTGCAAATTTCATGATATCATCATTTTTTACTGCTGACTAGTACTTCATTGTGTATATGTGCCACATTTTTTTTTATCCATTCTTCAGTTGAGGGGCATCTAGGTTGTTTCCAGGTTCTTGCTATTATGAATAATGCTGATATGAACATAGTTGAGCATGTGTCCTTGTGGTAAGATTGAGCATTCCTTTGGGTATATGCCCAAGAGTGGTATAGCTGGGTCTTGAGGAAGACTTATTCCCAATTTTCTGAGAAACTGCCATACTGATTTCCAGAGTGGCTGTACAAGTTTGCATTCCCACCAACAGTGGAGGAGAGTTCCCCTTGCTCCACATCCTCTCCAACATAAGCTGTCTTCACTGTTTTTGATCTTAACCATTCTGACAGGTATGATGGTATCTGAGAGTTGTTTTGATTTGCATTTCCCTGATGACTAAGGATGTTGAGCAATTCCTTAAATGTCTTTCAGTCATTTGAGATTCTTCTGTTGAGAATTCTCTATTAAGCTCTGTAGCCCATTTATTTAATTGGATGTTCAGTATTTTAAAGTCTAGCTTTTTGAGTTCTTTATATATTTCGGAGATCAGCCCTCTGTCAGATGTGGGGTTGGTGAAGATCTTTTCCCATTCTGTAGGCTGTTGTTTTGTCTTATTGACCATGTCCTTTGATCTACAAAAGCTTCTCAGTTTCAGGAGGTCCCATTTATTAATTGTTGCTCTCAGTATCTGTGCTACTGGTATTATATTTAGGAAGTGGTCTCCTGTGCCAATGCATTCCAGACCACTTCCTACTTTCTCTTCTATTAAGTTCAGTGGATTTATGTTGAGGTCTTTGATCCAGTTGGACTTGAGTTTTGTGCATGGCGACAGATATGGATCTATTTGCAATCTTCTGCATGTTGACATCCAGTTATGCCAGCACCATTTGTTGAAGATGCTTTCTTTCTTCCATGGTACAGTTTTGGCTTCTTTGTCAAAAATCATATGTTCATAGGTAGTGTGGATTAATGTCAGGGTCTTCAATTCAATTCCATTGGTCCACATGTCAGTTTTTATGCCAGTACCAAGCTGTTTTTATTACTGTAGCTCTATAGTAGAGCTTGAAGTCAGGGATGATGATGCCTCCAGAGGTTGCTTTATTATACGGGATTCTTTTAGCTATCCTAGGTTTTTTGTTTTTCCATATAAAGTTAAGTATTTTTCTTTCCAGGTCTGTGAAGAATTGTGTTGGGATTTTGATGGGGATTGCATTGAATCTGTAGATTGCTTTTGGTAAGATTGCCATTTTTACTATGTTAATTCTACCTATCCATGAGCATGGGAGATCTTTCCATTTTCTGATATCTTCTTCGATTTCTTTCTTCAGAGACTTAAAGTTTTTATCATACAGGTCTTTCGCTTGCTTAGTTAGAGTTGTCCCCAAGGTATTTTATATTTTTATGGCTATTGTAAAGGGTAATATTTCTCTGATTTCTTTCTCAGCCCATTTATCATTTGTATATAGGAGGGCTACTGATTTTTTTGAGTTAATCTTGTATCCTGCCACCTTACTAAAGAGGTTTATCAGCTGTAGGAGTTCCCTTGTATAATTTTTGGGGTCACTTATGTATACTATCATATCGTCTGCAAATAGTGAAAGTTTGACTTCTTCCTTTCCAATTTGTATCCCCTTGATCTCCTTTTGTTATCTAATATTCTAGCTAGAACTTCAAGTACTATGTTGAATAAGTATGGGGAGAGTGGACAGCCTTGTCTTGTTCCTGATTTTAGTGGAATCACTTTGAGTTTCTCTCCATTTAATTTGATATTGACTGTTGGCTTGTTGTAAATTGCCTTTATTATGTTTAGGTGTGTTCTTTGTATTCCTGATCTCTCTAGAACTTTTATAATGAAGGGATGTTGGATTTTGTCAAAGGATTTTTGACAATGAGATGATCGTGTGGTTTTTTTTTTCTTTCAGTTTGTTTATATGGTGTATTACACTGACAGATTTTCATATGTTGAACCGTCTTTGCATCCCTGGAATGAAGCCTACTTGGTCATGGTGGATAATTTTTTTGATGTGTTCCTGAATTTGGTTAGCCAGTATTTTATTGAGTATTTTTGCATCAATGTTCATGAGGGAGATTGGTCTGTAATTCTCTTTCTTTGTTGCATCTTTGTGTGGTTTGGGTATCAGGGTAACTGTAGCCTCATAAAAAGAATTTGGTAATGTTCCTTCTGTTTCTATGGTGTGGAACAATTTGAAGAGTACTGATATTATCTCTTCTTTGAAAATCTGGTAGAATTCTGTGCTGAAACCATCTGGTCCTGGGCTTTTTTTGGTTGAGAGACTTTTAATGACCATTTCTATTTCCTTAGGGGTTGTTGGTCTATTTCAATAGTTTATCTGGTCTTGATTTAACTTTGGTATAGGGTACCTGTCCAGAAAATTGTCCATTTCTTCCAGATTTTCCAATTTAGTGGAGTACAGGGGTGTGAAGTATGACCTGATGATTCTCTGGATTTCCTCGTTGTTGTTATGTCTCCCTTTTCCTTTCTGATTTTGTTAATTTGGATGCTCTCTCTCTCTGCTTTTTGGTTAATTTGGATAAGGGCTTGTCTATCTTGTTGATTTTCTCAAAGAACCAACACTTTGTTTCATTGATTCTTTGTATTGTTCTCTTTATTTCGATTTTATTGATTTCAGCCCTCAATTTGATTATTTCCTGGCATCTGTCTCTCCTGGGTGAGCTTGCTTCTTCTTCTTCTAGAGCTTTCAGTTGTGCTGTTAAGTCACTAGTGTGAGATTTCTCCAGCTTCTTTGTGTGGGCATTTATAGCTATGAATTTTCCTCTTAGCACTGCTTTCATAGTGTCCCATAAGTTTGGGTATGTTGAACATTTGTTTTCATTGAATTCTAGGAAATCTTTAATTTCTTTCTTTACTTCTTCCTTGACCCATTGGTGATTCAATTGGGCATTATTCAGTTTCTATGAGATTGTAGGCTTTCTGTAATTTTTGTTGTTGTTGAAATCTAACTTTAAGCCATGGTGGTTTGATAAGATACAGGGGGTTATTTCAATTCTTTTGCATCTGTTGAGATTTGCTTTGTGACCAAGCATGTGGTGGATTTTGGAGAAGGTTCCATGGGGTGCTGAAAAGAAGGTATATTCTTTTGTGTAAGGGTGGAATATTCTGTAGATATCTATTAAGTCCATTTGAGTCATAATGTCTGTTAGTTCCCTTATTTCTCTGTTAAGTTTCTGTCTGGCAGACCTGTCCATTGGTGAGAGTTGGGTGTTGAAGTCTCCCACTACTAGTGTATGGGGTTTGATGTGTGATTTAAGCTTTAGTAATGTTTCTTTTACAAACGTAGGTGCCCTTGTATTTGGGGCATAAATATTCAGAATTGAGACTTCATCTTGTTGGATTTTCCCTGTGATAAATATGTAATGTCCTTCCCGATCTCTTTCGACTGATTTTAGTTTGAAGTCTATTTTATTAGATATTAGGATAGCTACACCAGCTTGCTTCTTAAATCCATTTGATTGGAAACTCTTTTCCCAGCCTTTTATTCTGAGGTAGTGTCTGTCTTTGAAGTTGAGATGTGTTTCTTGTATACAACAAATGGATGGATCTTGTTTTCATATCCATTCTGTTAGGCTGTGTCTTTTTATAGGTGAATTGAGACCATTGATATTAATGGATATTAATGACCAGTTATTGTTAATTCCTGTTATTTTTTTGTTGGTAGTGTTGTATGTTTCCCTTCTTTGGTATTTGTTGGTGTGGGACTATCTATTGCCTGTGTTTTCATGGGTGTATCTAACTTCCTTAGGTTGGATTTTTCCTTCAAGTGCTTTCTGTAGGGCTGAATTTGTGGAGAGATATTATTTAAATCTGGATTTATCATGGAATATTTTGTTTACTCCATCTATGTTGATTGAGAGTTTTGCTGGGTATAATAGTCTGGGTTGGTATCCATGGTCTCTTAGTGTCTGCATAACGTCTGTCCAGGACCTTCTGCCTTTTAGAGTCTCCATTGAGAAGTCAGGTGTTATTCTTATGGGTCTGCCTTTATATATTACTTGGCCTTTATCCTTTGCAGCTCTTAATATTTTTTTCTTTATTCTGTATGTTTAGTGGTTTGATTATTATGTGGTGAGGAAACTTTTTTTTTTTTTGGATCTAGTCTATTTGGTGTTCTGTAACCTTCTTGTATCTTTATAGGCATTTCCTTCTTTAGGTTGGGAAAGTTTCCTTCTGTGATTTTGTTGAATATATTTTCTGCGCCTTTAAGTTGGTATTCTTCTCCTTCTTCTATCCCTATTATTCTTAGGTTTGGTCTCTTCATGGTGTCCCAAATTTCCTGGACATTTTGGGTCATAACTTTGTTGGCTTTAGTGTTTTCTTTGACTGATGATTCTATTTCCTCTATTGTATCTTCAATGCCAGAGATTCTCTCTTCCATCCCTTGCATTCTGTTGGTTATGCTTGCATCTGTAGTTCCTGTTTGTTTACTCAGGTTTTCCACTTCCAGCATTCCCTCAGTTTGTGTCTTCTTTATTGTCTCAGTTTCAGTTTTCAAATCTTGAACTGTTTCCCTCACTTGTTTAATTGCTTTCTCTTGGCTTTCAAGGGATTTACTGATTTCTTCCCATTTTTTGTTTGACTTTTCCTTGAATTCTTTAAGGGAGTTTTTCATTTCCTCTTTAAAGATCTCTATCATCTTCTTAAGGTCATTTTTAAGGTGGATTTCTTCTGTTTCTTCTGTGCTGGGATGTTCAGGTCTTGCTGATGTAGGTTCTGATGGAGTCATATTGGTTTTTATGTTGTTGACTGTATTTTTGCACTGGCATCTACCCATCTCTTTCTCCACTTGGTGCAAGCAGTGTCTGTGTCTGAGGGAGCTTCTTTGGTCTGATTGATTCTCTTGGTCCAGTGGGAGTTCTTGGTCTAGTCAGTGCTGATGGACTCTTTGTCTCAAGGAGCAGCTCTTAGTCCAATTGTCGCTCGTGGACTCTGTCTCAGGGAGGAGCTGCAATCTTGGCATGTGGGTGGGTTGGGAGGGGTGAGGCTTGTGGGTTACAGGGTCTGGTGGGGGGGGTGGTAGTCTGACGTGTCTGCAGTAGGTCTGCCTGCCATCTGGCCTGAAACTGGGACTGCAATGGGTGGTGGTGTAGGGGTGCAGGGTTGTGTACCTGGGCCCAAAGTCTAGGGGCTGGGGTGTTCAGGTATGAGGATAAAGACTCACCTCTTAGTCCAATCAGGTGCTGGCAGGCTCTGTCTCAGGGAACAGTTGCAATCTCGGGGGGGGGGGATTTTTCTACTCATTTAGTTTTACTGTAGAATGTTAAAATGCTTCCCAAAGAGACTCTATCAACTTTTATTTCACTTGCAGCAAATACTTGTTTCCCCAATCCCCCACCAAGTGTAGATGTTTTAGAGCTTTTTAGTGCGTGCTAATTTAATGGGGGGAAAATGCTTTGTTTTAATTACATTTTTATTACTGGAGATTGTACTTATTCTTTGCTGGTTCTGTATCATTAAACATTTGTATAGTTAAAGTTAAAAAAAAGAAGCAGCTGAGGCAAAGATGACATTGAAGTTATGCACCAGTGAATTATTACTTACTGTGGTGGTTTGAGAGAAAATAGCCTCCAAATGGAGTGGCACTATTAGAAGGTATGGCTTTGTTGGAGTAGGTATAGCCTTGTTGGAGGAAGTGTGTCACTGTGGAGGTGAGCTTTGAAGTCTCATAGATGCTCAAGATTCCACCTAGTGTCTCAGTTCACTTCCTGTTGCCTTTGGATCAAAATGTAAGGACTCTCAACTCCAGCACCATGTCTGCCAGTGTGCCACCATGCTTCCTGCCATGATGATAATGGACTAAACCTCTGAACTGTAAGCCAGCCACCTCAACTAAGTGTTTTCCTTTATAAGAGTTGCCGTGGTCCAGCTGGGGATGAAAACTTGAGGGATTAGGGTGAGGGGTAGATGGAAGGGAAGAGTACTGAAAGATGACTGGAAAGGGGGTATGTTTGGGGTTCAGGTAGAAACCTGATACAAGGGAAACCCCCATGAATCTACAAGGATGACCCCAGCTAAGACTCCTAGCAATAGTGAATATGTAGCCTGAACTGGCCACCTCCTGTGACCAGATTGGTGACTCCCCCAATTCTCATCAGAAAGCCTTCATCCAGTAACTGATAGAAACAGATGCAGAGACCCACACCTAAACATTAGGCCAAGCTCAGGGAATTCTGCTGAAGAGAGGGAGGAAGGATTGTGGCAGCCAGAGGGGTCAAGGACATCACAAGAAAACCCACAGAAACAACTAACCTGGCTTACAGGGACTCACAGAGTCTGAACCAACAACCAGGGAGCCTGCATGGGACTGACCTAAGCCCTCTACATATATGTGACAATTGTGTAGCTTGGTCTACTTGTGGGACTCCTAACAGTGGGAGCAGGGCCTGTCCCTAATGCTTTGTCTGGCTCTTAGGAACCTATTCCTCATACTGGGTCTCCTTGCCCAGCCTTACTACAAGGGGACGTGCTTAGTCTTACTGCAACTTGATATGCCATGCTTTGTTGATACCAATGGGAGGCCTGCCTCTTTCTGAACAGAAACAGGAGTAGATTAAGGAGTGAGACAGAGGAGGGGGGAGGGAATGGGAAGAGATGAGGGAGGGAAACTTCAGTCAGGATGCAAAATAAATTAAACTTTAAAATATTTTAAAAAGAATTGCTGTGGCCATGGTGTCTCTTTACAGCAATAGAAACCCTAACTAAGACACTTACTTTTCTTGTTGCTATGATAAAACATTCTGACAAGTGTAACTTATGGGAGGCAGGGTTTCTTTTGACTGACCCTTCAAGGGTATAGTCCATCAGGGTGGGAAATCCCCGATGGCAGGAGCTTGAGGAGATGATCACACTGCATCTGCAGCCAGGAAGCAGGAAGCAATGAACGCCATGCTCAGCTCGCTCTCTCCTTTTTCACAATCTTGGTTCCCAGCGCAGGGAACGGTTAAAATGAGTATTCCTACATCAGTTAACTCAGTCATGATAATCCCTCACAGAATAAGAGACTGAGTGCTCAGTCCTGTGTGGGGGAGCCTGTAGCCATCTCTCCTCCTGACCAAGGCAGAGGCCATCATGGGAAGGGGTGCAGAAAGCGCAGAAGGGTCACAGGATGGGGAGGACTGCTAAGAAATGCTGTCTTCTGGTCATGACCTGGCTACCACACATTCACAAACTCACAGCTGCTGTGGCTATCTGCGCAAGATCGAGCTAGCCAAAATTCCAGCACAGAGGGCGTGGGCCTTACTCTGAGCTATTGGCAGCTGATGGTTTCACTCTGTTTTGAGGGTGTGGCACTCAGAGGATTACCATGGCAGATGGCCCCACCCCCAGGCACACATGGGCAGGAGAGGCTGGACTTCATGGGTCTTTAAAAGTACATGAAATTAAAAAAAAATGGGGAATATGAGGAAAGTTGGAGGAGGGATTGGGCCAGTAGATATGATCACATTTCATTTTATACATGTATGAAATTATCAAGAACACCATTTTTTAAGAATAATCCCTCCCAGACATTCTCAGAGGCTAACCATCATCTAGACAATTCCTCACAGGAGGCTTGTGTCTTAGGGGACTCAAGATCTCAAGCTGACAACTGGTATTAACCACCCCCACAGCTTGCAGTGAACTCAGCAGAATCCTCAGCCAGTCACCGTGACTGAGTGCCATTTCCCCTTTCTTCAGTGTCTTCCCCATGCTCGAGACCACTTCGTTCCTCCATGCCATATTGCCTGCACTGTGTCTGTGCACTAAGCAGAGTGCACACACAGCTAAGTCCCTTGGCTTTTGCTTGGCAGAGCAGATCACGTTAGTGAACGTACCATGTGTGCTGGTGTGCTCGAAACTAGTTTGAAGACCCCAAATATTGAAGGACAGGGTTATCATCTTCCCTCTCCCCCACCTTAAATGAAATATGATAACAAGCCTTTGCATCTCTGGGGCCATGAACTTTATGTACATTAGCAAGATTGATCGATCCCCACATGCCATGAAGCCAATGTTATTGTCCTTAGTATGAGAATAATGGGGTATCATTTAAGTAATTTGCCTAATATCCCACTGATGGAACACAATTGCCACTGATACCCAACTCCAATGCCCAGAGTCTAAAGCAAGTCCCTCTGTTGTCCCCTTTATTCCTCACAGTGCTGTGGTGATATTTTATCTGTGTACCCCAATAAAGCTTATCTGAGGATCAGAGGAAAAAGCCAGCCACTATAGCAAATATGGAAGTCAGACAATGGTAGCACACACCCTTAATCCTAGCATTTGGGAGGCAAAGATCCATCTGGATTTCTGTGAGTACAAAGCCACACTGGGAACAGAGCCAGGCATGGTGGCTGCGCACGCCTTTTCCACGCCATTCCAACACTAGTTAACCATAAACGTCTAGAGATCTGTACAGACAGACAGGAAGTGACAGAGCTGGGCAGAGAGAGGAAGTGATGTAGCTGGGTGGAGAGAGGAAATGAGATGGCAGGGACAGAAAGACATATAGGTGTGGGTATACAGGAAGTAGGTCTTTCTCTGGAGGCTGAGGAGTTGTTGAGGTGAGGTTGGCTGTGGCTTGTCCAATTCCTCTGATCTCTCAGTTTTAACTCCAATATCTGGCTCCAGGGTTTTTATTAACAAGACCTATTATCAATTCGTTTTATACAGTGGCATTTCTCTTCAAGTTGCCATAGTCTGGGTGGGTCTGACCTCCCTGGACACATTGCCAGGAAGTTAGTTCATGAAGTGGCATTTTCAGAAGCAGCAAATTTTCATAGGATCATCAGAAGAAGATTCCAAAGGGTAAACTGTCCTCATGTGTGTACATGTTTCTGGAGTCAACTGTGTAGCCAGGCCCTAATCTTGGTTTTCAGAGACCTCAGCAAACAGTCCAGCGGCAATTGATCTTGGCACCTTCAGTCTTGATAAAAATCCCCTAGATGATGCATTTCTTTAGAGGATAAAGGCTTATTTTAACAATAGAGAAGTCACTGGGAAAGATAATATTCTTGAAACAAACAACATCCATGTCCCACCCTCCAGCCAGGCTTACTTGGGTACTGGAGGCAGAGAGAGGTAGATCCAGACCTCTTGATTGTTTATGGAGCACACTAAAGGGTATCCTGGAGCCAGGTTATACCAGAACATTACCCAAAAGGTTATGCAAAGACTTTCTGAATCAGGGGAGAAGGGTGAAGTCAGAACTCAAGCAAAGGAGCCAGGGACACCAGGTTAATGGTTTTCAAATCCTATAATCACAGTGGAATAAAGGCTTCCCATAGTCCAGGTTCCTAGCCTCATCCTCAGAGTGTTGGATTTAGTAAGTCACCACTAAGCCCAGGAACTGCATTTAGTCAGCACATGAGTAACTACTGTGCAGATGACCGTGGGACTGCTGGAGTGGCTGAATTGAAACAGAAAATGGTTTAGAGGTCAGCAGGGATGGGATTCAAAGTGAAGGGTGAATTGTAACCAAGGAAATGGACCACTATTTTCCCAATACACAGGCTTGCCTCTCTGAGCGAAAGCAGAAGCCCAAAGGTCTGGCATGTGGATTTGGTTAGGAGCAAGGTTTCAGGTTCAACCCCACAAGAGAGAGGGGTACAATAGGAGCAGACATGGGGAGGTGGGGTTACAACTCAGTCCTCCTCTATGCCATGTGGCCAAATTTTCAATGTTTTCTTCCAGCATTTCAATATTATTCCTCTAATACAAGAAACCTCCATATCACCCACCTGCCCCCTACCCTGTTTTAGTCTTCCTTTCTGAAAGTTTGCAAAATCGAAACGGATGTGTTATCTCCACTTTCTAGATTCCCAGGCAGACACCATAGCCATGAACTATGATAGACCTTTAAACCTTATCCAGTCTTTAAACTATGTCCAACTCAGAAGGGACCTGTCTGGCTTCCCTAAATTCTGTAACAATTTTCAGTGCCTTTTATAGGAAGGTGTGCCGCTGTAATAAAAGTATGGCTGTAATAAAACACCATGACCAAAAGCAACTTAAGAAGGAGGAGTCTATGACGGTGGGGGAAGTGTGGCAGCAGGCAGGCAGCTGAAAGACCACATCTTCAACAACAAACACGCAAACAGTGAATGGGAAGTGGGGCAAGGTTGTAAACTCTCCAAGCCCACCCCCAGATGTGCCCCCTCCAGCAAGGCTCCAGCTCCTCAAGGCTCCACAGCCCCAGAGAGCATCAGCAACCTGGGAACCAGTGTTTGAGGATGCGAGCCGAGGGGGATACTCCTTATGAAAACCTCCCCAGGTGTTTCATTTTTGTTTCATTCTTACACTCCATCCAGTTTCATGACCACGTCAGTTATTTAGAGCTTTCCACCGACACTAAACTTAGATGTGTGTTCAAGCAAGAGCAAGGTCTATATATCATAGCAATGTTGCTTATGTGGACAGTGAAAAAGACAAAGCAAAAAATAACCAAGGCAAATGCTGTTGAGGTGAGACACATTTCCATTTTACAAGTAAATAAAAAAGACTGTAAACTTCAACAGTCCCCGGTCTCAACCCTCTTCAGGTAATGTTGCTGAGTCCCCTCATGACAAGAATAATGTCAGAGGCATGCTTCAGGACTTGGCTACCCAATGACAACAGGGATAATTGCAACATGTCCTGAAACTCACCCTTCCAACAAACACTTACCAAATCTCTAAAAATGGTCCCTCACAGATCACGACTTGCTGACCAGAAGGGCACACTGGTGCTTCTACACTATAGAAATACCCTCCAATGGTCATTGTGACCAGAAATATGAATCTTCCTTTTAGCCAGAGGATGCCTGGCCTTCACTCTTTCATTCTTGGACCCACAGTGCAGCAAGATGTGTGCTGAGCATCAGGCTGAAGAAGGCATGAAAAGAGCCCAGGTTCACACAGAAAACAGCTGGCAGGCTGATGGGTATGTCAGCCTAGCAGCCTGATGATAAGAATGTAACTAAAATCTAATATAGGGAGTTTTAAAAAAAGAAATGGCCATTTATTTGAGCATAGAGAAAAAGAATTGGATGTTGGATTTGAGGTCAGAGAAGTGAGCTCTGAGAAAGTGAGATCCTGGGGAAGAGTGGGCATCAATGGGAAGAGGTAGAGAACACCCCAAGCACAAGAGATGGAAAGTTGTGTGACCAGGACAATGGCGTATTTGAGCTACTAGAAAATAACTAAACAACCAAACAAGACCAATGTCTGTGTGGAAGAGGGTAGGGGGAGTAGGGGGAGGTGAGACTGAAAAAGAGAGAGGGGAAATGAGTCAGGGACCCTTGCAAGCCCTGAAAACAATTTGGGTCTTTAGTCTTAGAGCAAAGGACTCGGGAGCTGGCAGCAGCAATCTAACTTTAGAAAAGGGCATGATGGTGGCATAGACACCAATTAAGAGGCAATTGCTGTGGTCTATTTGGGGGTGGGAGGGAGAGATAGGATTGATGCTGACCTCTGAGAGTGATAGGGCATCTCTAGGCCCAGATGGGATTGACCTAGGAACTAAGGTGTGGACCAATCAACCGTCACCAAAGGTCAATCTGAGAGAGGGGCTGAAGTAAAGATGCAGACGGAGGAGACCTGAGCAAGTAAAAGTAAATTTACTAAAAAGCAAGAAAGGGTCCATAAGATGGATCAGTGGATAATGATGCTTGCCATCAAGGCCAACCTGAGTTCGATTTCTGGAACCAACATAGTAAGCAAGAACTGATACCTGTAAGTCGTCTTCTGGCCTACGTACTAAGACTCTATCCTCACTAGGTTTCCATTACTGTGAAAAGACCACAACCAAAAGCAGCTTGGGGTAGGGGGAAAGGGTTTATTTGGCTCATACATACATCTTGACCACAGTCCATCACTGAGGGAAGCCAGGGCAGGAACTCAAGCAAGGCTGGAACGTTGGCTTGTTCCCCACAGCTTGCTCAGCCTCCTTTCTTATACAACCCAGGTCCACCTGGCATGGGGTGGCACTGCCCACAGTGAGCCGAGCCCTCTCGTATTAATCACCAATCAAGAAAATAACCCACAGACATGCCCACAAGCCAATCTGATGGTGGCAATCCCTTAACTGTGGTTCCCTCTTCCCAAATCACTCTCATTTGGGTCAAATTACCCCCAAAATAAATAAATAAATAAATAAGAACTAACCCACACAGACTCCCATATTCAGTTACAGTCCCTGGGGACTTTACCTGGGACTTCTAACAGAAACTGGACAAAGATCAGGGTAATTTTTATTGAGATTGGTTCATTCTCTGGAAATATTACATGCCAAAGAAGAATCTATACACTCCGCGCATGTCCCCTTACCCAACAGGGGAGATGATCAGAGTGGAATGGTCAAGTGCCCTACTCATTATTTCTTAAGTTTGGCTTGGTTTGCCAGCCATTGGCCTTGGCTAGATCTGCTAATACCAAGTGCAGCTGGGTCCACTACCTGGTAACTAAACCATGCTCGCTCTTTTCACACATATAGGAATAGCCTACATTTTATCATGTGCCTTGTCTTTACTGCCTGTGTAGCAGGAGCTAAGCCCTACCACAGCTCCCAAGATGCGTCTGTAGCATTCCTTGGTTACCTCATCTTTAGTTCCCTGTTCACTTAGGCAACCTGAAGTGGTTTCTTTACTGGGATAGGTGAGGGCATTTTAGAAGTCCTCCTTCTCTGCTTACAATTTAGTCTGCTGTCATTAGCAACATTAGGTACAGGAATATGGGAAAGTGTGACGGTGTTGTATGTATGATCCTCAAGGTAGGCTCAATGGGAGCCAGTAGGAACCTGCAGAGATTGGCTTGTTTTTCCTTGGAGCCCAGCCCTCTTATCTAGCCACCTTCATGATCTCATACACAGCTGCCATCCCTCCTAATTTACCTTCTTCCATGTTCCAGGCCTTGGTTTTCGCCTTACCTAACCTTTTAACCCTAAATCTGTTTTCACTATATCAGGATCTCAAACTAAATGAGTGAAGGTGGTGGGGGGAAGCGGATGGACTTAAGAAGCAGTTTGCTTCAGTGTTCCACCACTGGATTACACTGTGGGGAAGAGGGAGATTCCAAAAGGAAATTTAACATTTCTTGTGTAGGCTGTTGAATGATAGAGCCGTTCTTGGGAACAAAGACCATTAGGACACTAATCATGGGGGAAGGCTGAGAAATATAAACTTGATCTCAAGCGTGCTGGATGTAAGATAATGATAAAGACATCCAAGGAAATGCCAAGGAAGACATTGGATATGCCAGCCTGCAGTTCAGTGAGCAGTCTGACTGCGAACAGCAATCTACAAGTCAATTATAGATGGCAGCTGATGCTCTGAGCATGAGTAAGGAAATTACCAGCAAATCCCAACAGCTGTATAGAAGAGTCAAGTCACTAAAGAGAGGAGAAGCAAACCAAGGGAATTTGGTGTCTTCCAAGTCAATAAAAGGTGAAGAGTTCTGGGGTATGAAGACCAACAGCTAGAGCCAGCAGGGAAACACTAAGTGCCCAGGAGGTCTAGTGATGGAGAGATCGGTGCTAGACTTAACAAGGGCTGTGGGAATAGAATCAGGAGATAGAGCAGATCACAGACAGTGAAGAAAGAATGCCTGGTAAAGAAATAAAGACCCGGGGCTGGAGAGATGGCTCAGTGGTTAAGAGCACTAGGTGCTCTTGCAGACGAACTGGGTTCAATTCAAGCACCCATATAACAACTCATAGACATCTGTAACACTGGTACCAGAGGATCTAATATCTATCCTCTTCTGGCCTCCACAGGCAATGAATGCATGTGGTGCAATACACTTATACACATAAAATAAAAATAAATATATGTAAACAAAAAGACAGAAATACAGACCCAAACCTACAGAACTCCTAATTTAGGAGAGAATGAACAACATGGTGTCTAGGTATGAAGAGATGGCTCAGTGCTTAAGAGTGTGTTGCTCTTGCAAAGGACACAGGTTCAGTTCCCAGCACCTATTTTCAGGCAGCTCCCCCATGGTGGGTAACTCCAGCTCCAGAGGAAATCCAGCACCCTCTCCCTAACCTCCATAACACTGCAGTCATGTGCCTACACACCTACACAAATCTACATATAATTTTAAAATTAAAATAAAATCAGCCTCCAGACTTCCCACATCCTCCTCCAGGGTCTAGCCTCATAAGTGTGGTCTTCACCCCTCCATCAAGGAAACTTCTCTTCGCAACCGACAGGGATCACTACAGAAGACCACAACCAATCAATATTTAGGGTTGTGGAGCTTAGTCCCAATGGATACATCAACAAAACACTCTCATACCAGGGAACATTTCAGAAGAGGGAGCAGACAGATTGTAAGGGCCAGAGGATCAGGGAGTTTGCTGTGAGGTTAGTTCCCTAGTAACAACAGAAGCTGTACCCATAAAGTCTCACCAACATGACCACAAACGTGAGCTGAACAAGGAGGACACCAATGAACATCTTATACTGGTCAGGGAAAATCCCATGATGCCCCAACACTACTCAAAGAACTACAGGCAACTGAGTAAATCTGATAGCAAAAGAGGTGGTCCTCCCCAGGGAAGAGCACACCAACTAGTTGCCCAGTGTCAAGCAGCCAGCCCTGAAAACATACACACAAGTAACATTATATGGACTCAACAGGCTATATTTAGGAATATAGATGTATATACAAATATATATGGTCATGTAATAACAATTGATGAAAAAGAGGCCACAAATTTGAAGGAAAGCAGGAAGAGGTATATGGGAGGGTTTGGAGGGAGGGAAGGGAAAGGGAAAATGTTGAAATTAAAATACAACCTCCACATTTTTTAAGAATTAAAATTAAATCTTAAAACAAAAAGAATATGCTACAATAAGACCAGGCATATACCATCATATCAAGGCTGGACGAGGTGACCCAGTAGGAGGAAAAAGGTCCCACAAGCAGGCAAAAGAGTCAGAGACAGCCCCCAGCTCCCACAAGAACACCAAGCTACTCAGTCACAACATATATGTAGAGGATCTAGGTCAGACCCCTACAGGCTCCCTAATATGCCGTGTTTGGTTGATGTCCCTGGGAGGCCTGTTCTTTTCTGAGGGGAGACAGAGGGGGTTAGATCTGGGGGAGGTAGGGGGAGACGGGGGGAGGGAGGGACAGGTAACTGTGGTCAGGATGCAATATATATGAGAGAAGAATAAAAAACATGGAAGTTTTAAAAAGAAAGAATATAGCTGGGTGTGGTGGTTCACACCTTTAATCCCAACACCTGGAGGGCTCTCCGTGGGTAGATCTCTGTTAGTTTGAAGCCAGCCTAGTCTATAGTGAGCTCTAGGTCAGCCAGAGCTATAGTACTGAGGCCACATCTTAACAACAAATAAATAAAAATAAATATAAAAATTAAAAAAAAAATAACCCAGTAGGAAGAGAAAGCATGCAGCCACGGAAGGGTTTTCAATTTGCATCTGTTATTCAACAGAAGACTTGAACTTACTTCCTCGCCTGTGGAGATGACTCTTTTGAGACAGAGCAGCTCGGTTTATAGGAGGGAAAGGTAAGAACTCTTAGCAAACCATTTCTGGGAAAGCAGGATGTCATTATGCTGAGCACGGAGGGAATGGAGGGGACAAAGGGTGAAGGTGTCTCAATAGCAGACTCTCAGAAAAGCTCCCCTAGATGATTGTTTCAATTTCCTCTGAGAAGCAGAAAGTGAGGTCTGTCATGGATGTGGTCAGAGGTTATGCTGCATGCTATGAGCAGAGACTAGTGCAAATCTCTAGACAGTGTGAGTCAGCAGGTTCAGAGACGTGCCTCCAAATCCTGACAAACAACACAACTGATTCTGATTATGGGACCAGGCTTTGAGAAACACAGGCCACAGCTATGAAGATAGCCATTTTCTGACCCCACCTGAAACCCACTATAAAGAATGGAATAAGGGCTGGAGGGTCCCCAGGTGGCACCTACCACCAAGACTGACCATCTGAATTCAATCCCCAGAAACCACACTGTGGAAACAAAACCAACTCCTTCAAGCTGTTCTCAGACCACCACACATGCACTGTGACATGATTGTGTGTGTGTATGTGTATGTGTATGTGTGTGTGTGTGTGTGTGTATTTAGGGTGTATCTCAGCTGCCAGAATGCTTGCCTAGCATCGCAAAGCCCTGACTTCGAATTCTAGCCCCTCATAAGCTGGGCTTTGCAGTGAACACTTAACACCACCACCACCCTGGAGAGGAAGCCAGGAAGATCAAGAGTTTGAGGTCATCTGTGGCTACAGAGAAAGCTAGAGGTCAACCTGGGCTACACCAGACTATGTCTGAAATAAAATAAAAGTTCCCAAGGATGTTGTAATAGTGCACACAGTAGTCTTTGTGGTACTATGTCCCCACATAGTCGCCTCTCCCTGGGGTCTGTTTGAGTAGATAGCTCAGGAGCAACCATCCCTGACCTTCTGGGGAGAGTTAGTAAATCTTTTTCATTCCCAGTGTTAAATGGGCTCCTTTAAAGACATTGCACCTTTCCACTCACAACATAGGGATTTTGGATGCAACATTATTTCCTTTCCTCTGCAAACATTCCACATTCGAGTCTTGAAACTC
>CABHPR010114660.1:0-13132 GCA_902168415.1 Peromyscus melanophrys | reverse complement strand
CAGTTTCTGTCTTACTTAGAGCTACTATTGCTGTGAAGAGACACCATGGCAACAGCAACTCTTATAAAAAACAAAAACAAAAACAAAAACAAAACCATGTAATTGAGGTGACTGCTTACAGTTTCAGAGGTTCAGTCCATTATCATCATGATGGGGAGCATGACAGTGCACAGGCAGATGTGCTGGCTACATCTTGACCAGAAGGCAGAAGGAAGCTGACTGGCTGTTACACTGAGTAAAGTTTAAGAGACCTCAAAGCCTGCCCCCCACAGTGACACACCTCCTCCAACAAGGCCACACCTGCTAATTGTGCTACTCCCTTTGGAAGCCATTTTCTTTCAAACCACTGCAGCTTCCAATTCATGGTTTTCCTGCCCCCATATCCTGAATTTTGGTACTATAGGCACACACCACCATGTCCAGCTTCAAGCAATTATTTATACCTAAATGAATGATAACAGTGTGTTTTGAGAATTTTAATTCCATAGTAAGTAATCTTCTTGGTTTCTGATTGCATAAATATCTATTACAGCTTTCTGTTTTTCAAAAATGGGGCCTTAGGAATTTATATTTCCCTCAAGTGTAGGTGTTTTTCTCTGAGCCTCTTGCATTCCACTTCATAGACTTCACTGATGGACACACTTTCATAAAAGGGTTACTTGATAGAAGTTTTGCTGTATGTAAAGAGTGGTATTCCTTATGTAAATTGGACAATAGGGATCTAATGATTCCACTGCCAAAGAGGAACCATCTCCTGAAAGTAATTGGATCATAAACCACACCTAGGTATACTTAGGTGTGACCAAAATGGACTCTTTCAAAGAATATTGCCTAAATCAAAACATGTGACTCCTTTAAAAAGAAGTCTGCTGGAACATCTTGGATGTTCGTCTTGGGAGTGGATCGACACACACACTTCTGTACTCCCCACCTGCTACTCAAAGGTACATTACTACAGTCAGCTTGACTGCTGACTGCTGAGAAATCTAGGGGGTCAGGGACTTGGAATTAACTTTAAATAAATCATAATTGCAAAAGAAACAATGAGTTCTTAGCCTGAATAGGAACCCTTTCTAAATCACTGTGTTATTTAACTATATGAGTACTTCCAGCCTTCAGTTTAAAAAACAAAAACAAAAAAAAAACAAAAAACCGTAGCTCCTTCTGAATGTATATGTGTAAAAAGAAATTAGAAACAGATACATAGTTAGCAAAAACCTGCTGAATGAGGCAGAGCCACACCTATAATCTCAGCACTTGGGAAGCAGAGGCAGGAGGATCAGGAGTTCAAGGCCACCCTCTTGTTATCCTGGCTCAAACAAACAAAACAACAACAAATCCTAAAATAACTGAAAGGTGACAACTGAAATTATAATTATCTTACAATTACAAGATATAATTATTATGTTTTATTATGCTGTGATATACTCTTTCAGAGCACAGCATAATAAAACTGTTGTAGAACTATGGATAGGTAAAATCAAGTGACCAGAAGAACAATCCACCAACCCAGATGGTGGAATGAGTAAATCAATTGTGCATATGTTTTTTTTAAGATTCATTTTTGTGCATTGGTGTTTTGCCTGCATGGATGTCTGTATGAGGGTGCCAGATCCCCTGGAACTGGAGTTCAGACAGTTAAGCTGCCACGTAGGTGCTGGGAATTGAACCTGGCTCCTCTGGGAGAGCAGCCAGTACTCTTAAGTGCTGAGCCATCTCTCCAGCCCCATGTATATGTTTCTTATATTTGCTTATAAATTAGGTTGATTGAGGCATTTCCATAGAGCTCATCCACTAATATACAATACTGGACTGTTACACCCAGTCTGTTATGCACTACAAGGAAGGAGAGAGATGACACTTATAGGTTCCAAAGACTTTAATAAATCACCACATAAGCAGAGTCACTGATCCATCAGGGCTAAGGAACAAGGACTTGGGAGCCTTATTTCTCCTGGTAACCCCGAACGTGGGCAGAAGCAGAGCTTATAAGCACAAAACCACAAACATTTTTGCCAAGTTACGGTTCCAATTTTCACCAATCAGGAATCAAAGATTAGGGACTTTCCTTGTGTGTTCCATCATTGTCAAGTGACATACAACGCAAGCCTTTCAGTCCAGCCAATCAGATTCATCTGTTCTTTCTGTTGTTAGGAACGGCCATAATATTTCTAGAGAACTAAAAATGCATAAGGAATATTTCTATGGTTTAAGGAGGAGGTTGATCAGCCATTGGAAAGATCTCAGCTCCCTCAGGGTTTGGGAATCTGAACTTTATTTTACTCTACAGGTAAAATGAAGTCTAAAGGCAAAATGGCAGTACTCAGGCCAAGGTGCTTTCACTTCTCTTTAATGTCACTGTGATATCTGATGAAAACAAATTAAGAGAAATATGATTTCTTTCGGTTCACAGTTTCAGAGAGTTCAGTTCATGGGTACTTGGCCTCCAGCATTTTAGCATAATATCATGGCTGGAAGAGCTTAGGGCTGGAACCAGGGGTGGGGATACAACCTTTAAGTGACCCTGCTTTTACTAGCTAGGTCTCACCTCCTAAAGGTTCTGCAACCTCCCCAAACAGCACCGCCTGCTGTGGAACAAGCATCTATGTATGTTTCTAATTTTTAAGCAGTTTCACTAATTAGCTCTGGCTGGCCTAAAGCACAGAGCAGCTGAGGATGACCTTGAACTCCTCGTAATCCTCCCACAACCTCCAGTGTGCTGAGATTAAAGGTGTGTACCATCATCCCCAGCAAATTCTTTTTCAAAAATTACATTTTATTTATTAGGGGGCAGCGAGCATGACACAGTGCAGGTGTGGAGGCAAGAAGACCACTTGTGGGAGTCAGTTCTCTCTTTCTATCTTTTGGGTTCCAGGAATCAAGTTTAACTAACCAGGCTTAGCAGCAAGTAAATTGCATTTCATCATTTGGAGTTCTAAAATATATTTAGCCAATTTCTGTCGACAGTAGACATACTCATGTTTGCTAAGATTTTTTGTGTATTAGGTTTCTGATTTTGACAGTGTCTCCAATATAGCCCAGAGTGACCTTAAACTGATAATTCTCTTGTCTCAGCCTCTTGTATGTTGGTATTACAGGCATGGGCCACCACCTGCAAGAGTGTATATAGGAGGGGGAGGAGAAAAGGTTTCCTTTGTGTCATGTGTTAAGGTCCAGACTACTTGCCTCTGGAAGACCAATATTTTGGAGACCAGAGTTGGCATTATGAAATCAGGTTTATTGAAGGGCTGGAAATCTGGAGAAGACAGAAAGGCTCAAACTTCAAAGCACCATCTTCCAGGGGCTCAGGAGCAAAAGCTTTTCTGGGTGGGGAAGGGAGACGAGAAAGGTTATTTGCTGAAGAGGGTAGTATCTTCCGTGAAGTCATCCAGAACATATCACCTTTTCCCTAACCCCAACCTCAAGTGTTTGGGACATCACAATGAAACTGAGATTTTAAAACAAAAGCTTACCTTTAATCCCAGCACTAGGGAGGCAGAGCCAGGCAGATCTCTGTGAGTTCGAGGCCAGCCTGGTCTACAGAATGAGTTCCAGGACAGGCACTAAAACTACATGGAGAAACCCTGTCTTGAAAAACCTAAAAAAAAAAAAAAAAAAGAAAGAAAGAAAGAAAGAAAGAAAGAAAGAAAGAAAGAAAGAAAGAAAAAGAAAAAAAGCTCTGATTTGGACCTCTCCAACAGACTAGGCCAGTGGTTCTAATATGCCAATCAAAGAGCCAAGTGCTCTGCCTCCCGAGTGCTGGGATTAAAGGCGTGAGCACCGCCACCCAGCTAGTTTTTATCTTTTTTTAAGTTTCCACATTTTTGTCTTTTGTGGCGATCGCTGGATTGGCCGCTGCCAAAATGAAGTTCAATCCCTTGCTGACTTCCGACTGGAGCAAACAGCCTTTCAGTTCACCTTCTCACATCCAGGGGAAGAGCATATCTTCCCCATTTCCTACAGAGCTGAGACGGAAGTATAATGTTCTGTCTGTGCTCGTATGCTCGTGAGAAAGGACGATGAAGTTCAGACTGCTGGGGACACTGCAAAGGCCAGCAGATGGGCAACGTGTTCCAGGTGTACAGGAAGAAATACGTCATCTACACGGAAGGAGTGCCGAGGAAAAAAAGGCTAATGGTACAACAGTCCGTGTGGACATCCACCCCAGCGAGGTGGGTATCACCAGGCTAAAGCTGACAATGAAAAACAGAAAAGAAAAGAAATCCTGGGAAGAAAAGCCAAGTCTAGACTTGAAGAAAGATAAGGCAAATACAGGAAGAAATGATTGAGAAGATGTGGCATTAGAGGAATCTCATGCACAACTTTTTCATTAAAGATTACTTAAATAAAAATAAAAAAAAATAAGAATCAAAAACAAAACAAAACAAAACAAAACAAAAACAAAAACAAAAACCAGAGCCAAGGGATAGTAAAAAAGTTGAGGAAAATTCATTCACTATGTTCAAACTGGGAGGAGGAACAGATAAAGGGGTCTTATGACCTACATCCAACCTTAGGTTCTGACATGAGGTTTAGGTTTAAATAGAGGACAATATCAATGGCTGGGCATAGTAGTACATGCTTTTTATCCCAGCACTCAGAAGGCAGAGGCAAGAGATATCTAAATTCGAGGCCAGCCTGGTACACCGAGCCAGTTCCAGGACAGCCAGGGCTATACAGAACTGTCTCAAACACACAAACACCAGAAAAACATAGATACATCATTAGGCAGTCCTGGTCTGAACCATCATTGGCCCATCATTTTCTCACTTTGGGTTCAGCAAGTCAGTGGGACAGTTAGGAGTCTGTTAATCACTGTCATTGTCCTAGGCAACCAATCAGGTTCCTACAGTATGATTACTTTTGATCCAGGGTGCATATCACCCATGGGGTTGGGAGTGGGAGGTGGGAGAGGAGTTGGTCTATCCAATGAGATTTTTGTTTTTTGAGTCCAAGGTGACCAGAGGTGTAGGACAATGACTTTTATCTATCTTTTGCAACAAAGGGATAGAGATAGGTTAAGTGGCAGAGTTAAGCAGGAGTCTGGCCAAAGTAAAGGACACAGTCCAAACTGTAACAGATCCCCAGACCTTAGCATAACTGACTCCATGACAGAAGTACCCTTCAGGCTGTAAAACTCAGCACATAGATAGTAACACCCATCAGAGGGAAAACAAAGACCTAAATCCATCAGAATCCATAGTTCTGGGAAAAGCCTCTAAATATAGTAACCTTTCTTTTACACTTCTGCAATTCAGCCTCTGGCTAACTGTTCCCACTAAACATTTTATTACTTAGGTGGGGCTTCTCTTTGGAGTTTAAGATGTCATGCTCAAGGGAGGGGAACTGAACCTGACTGCAAAAATTAGTTAGCAGAAGGGCATAGGGAAGGAAGAGCCAAAGTTGCTTCTTCAGGAGCCTGGGATGCAAGTTCCTTCCCTTTATATGACCTTACACCCACCTCTCCCCCACTTCCAATCTGATAAGGACAGGTGCATTTCCTGTTTTTACTTAGCCACTGCAGTTAATGGTTGCATTTAACCAACCATTACTGCAATTCCATAAGGAGACTACTACATTTATTCCCAAAAGAGCTTCCAAAAAGTTAAGGGAAGATGAGTCACCTAAAGCCTCAACTATGAGTCCAGAGAGAAACAGCTCAGGGCTATTTCACCCAAACTTGGCAAGCTTTATCATTTATCTTGCTGCTACCATTCTGCTGTTGGGATCAGGCTGTGCCCTGCTCTATGTTACTTTGTTTTGTTCAAAAGTGTTTTTCCAGACTGTGCCTAGCTCCAGGAGACTGCATTAATAAGTAGCTTTGGGCTCCATTTTTAGCATGAGGACGACCCCACATTGAGGTGGATGTGTGAGCAGCACTGTCTATCTGGCATCACCCACCCAGGTGGTACAGACTGATAAATGACTTATTCCTGGAAGCAGAAATGCTGTCACCTGTATATTTATTGATGTGAATTGGGACTGTAGGGGCACATGGGTGTATTAAAATGTTATCAAGGAATCAGGACTGAGAATTTACTGTACACACCAGACCAAGGAAAGGGTACAACTTCCTCACCTGAACCTGTAAAAAGATGGGTACCTAGTACAGCAATGGTGATGTCCCCACCCCAATCTGTCATCTGACCATCCAGTGTGGATTAAGGACCAACAAACATAGAACTGCTGACTATCCTGAAGTTTCAGCTTGGCTCGGTTCCACTGTGGACTTGGCCTACTTGACATGCCATCTACTGGTCCTCCTGCTTGCCTCTGAGGACTTGCTGTCCTCCTGATTGTTTGTCTGGGTCTAGTTTGTCCTTTTGCAGCTAAAATCAACTCTACAGTGCAATGCTGACCCCGCAGCCTGATTCCACAACCAGAGCAGTTTCTTTAGTTAGACCTCCAGCAGGGTTGGTTTGTTGTCAGAGACTCTTGCATTTCTATCAATTCCTCAGCTTTCACATCTCAGGCTTCTCAGACTATACTAGCAACTTAACAGTACATCTAAAAGCTCTAGAACACAAAGAAGAAATCACACCCAAAAGGAGTAGATGGCAAAAAAAGTAATCAAATTCAGGGCTGCAAGCAATAAAATAGACACAAATAAACAAATAAGTAGTAACAACAACAAAATCCCCAAAGAATCAATGAAGCAAAGAATTGGTTCATTGAGAAATTCAATAAGATCGACAAACCCTTATCCAAATTAACTAAAGGGCAGTGAGAGAATATCCAAATTAATAAAACTGGAAATAAGAAAGGGGACAGAACAACAGGTACAGAGGAAATCTAGAGAATCATAAGGACATACTTTAAAAACCTGTACTCAACCAATTGAAAAATCTAAAAGAAATGACTAATTTTCTTGATACATATAGCATACCAAAGTTAAATCAAGATCAGCTAAGCAATTTAAAAAGACTTATAACCCCTAGTGAAATAGAAGCAGTTATTAAGTCTCCCAATCATAACCATGCTGCCCAGAGAGGCTACGTAACAAGGAGGGCCCAAAGAGGGACTGATGGATTTCGCTGGAAGGGGGAAATAGAAGAGATCTCCTGGGTAAACTGAGGGTGGGAGTGGGAGGATGGGGGTGGGGTGGGAATGGGACCATGAAGGATTGGGTTGAGTGGGTTGAGGGTGGGACAAAGTGGGAGAGTAATGAAAGAGATGTCTTGATGTGGGGGGCATCTCAGGGTTAGGGAGAAACCTGGTACCAGGGAAACTCTCAGGAATTCACAAGGATGACCCCAGCTAAGACTCCTAGCAATAGTGGACAGGTAGCCTGAACTGGCTGTCTCATGTAACCAGATTGGTGACTACTCTAATTGTCATCAGAAATACTGTATCCTGTTTCGGATGGAAGCAGATGCAGAGATCCACAGCCAAACATTGGGCAAGCTCTAGGAATCCTGTTGAAGAGAGGGAGGAAAGATTGTATGAACCGAACCAAGGGAGGCAGGGGTCAAAGTCATTACAAGGGAACCCACAGAAACAACCAACCTGGGCTCCTAGGAGCTCACAGACTCTAGAGCCTGCAAGGGACTGGCCTAGGCCCTCTACATAGGTATGACAGTTGCATAGCATGGTCTATTTGTGGGACTCCTAGTAGAGGGGTCAGGGCCTGTCCCTAATGCTTGGGCTGCCTTTTGGGAACCTACTCCTCATACTGGGTTGCCTTGCTCAGCCTTAATAGAAACAGAGGAACTTAGTCCTACCTCAACTTGATGCACCATGCTTTGTTGGCACCCATGGGAGACCTACCCCTTTCTGAACAGAAACAGAGGAGGGATGGATGGGGAGGGGCAGGTACAGAGGAGAGGTGGGATGGGGGGAAGGAGTAGGAGGAGAGGAGGGAGGGGAAACTGCAGTAGGGATGTAAAACAAATGAAAAAATTAATTAATAAGGAAAAAAAGTCTCCCAATCAATGCTGGGTGTGGTGACACACACCTTTGATCCCAGAGCTTAGGAGGCAGAGGCAGGTGGATCTCTGTGAGTTTGAGGTCAGCCTCAAGCAAGTTCCAGGACAGCTAAGGATGTTACACAGAGAAACCCTGTCTTGAAAAAACAAACCAGGAGTCGGGTGGGGTAGGGGTGGGAGGATGTCTACCAACCAAAAAAAAAAAAAAAAAAAAAAAAAAAGCCCAGTGACAGATGGTTTTAGTGCAGAATTCTACCAGAATTTCCAAGAAGAATTAGTGCCAATCCTCCTCAAATTAGATAAACTACATAAAGACCCAACAAAGAAAGAGAATTACAGACCAATCACCTGTATGAATATAGATGTAAAAATTCTCAACAAAATACTTGCAAAACAAATTCAATAACCCATCAAAATGATTATCCACCATGATCAAGTAGGCTTCAACCCAGAGGTGCAGAGATGGCTCAGTATGCATAAATCAATAAATGTAACCCACCATATAAACAAACTGAAAGATAAAACCACATGATCATCTCGTTCGATATAGAAGAGCCTTTGACAAAATCCAGTACCTTTTCATAATAAAAGCCCTGGAGATTAGGGATACAGGGACATATCTTATAGCAACCATAACCAACATCAATTAAAATGGAGAGAAACACAAAACAATTCCACTAAAATCAGGAACAAGACAAGGATGGCCACACTCTCCATACCTATTCTTTAGTACTTGAAGTCTTAGCTAGAGCAATTAGACAACTGAAAGAGATCAACAGGCTACAAGTAGGAAGAGAAGAAGTCAAAGTTTTATATTTGCAGATGATATGATGGTAAATTTAAACGTTGCTAAATATTCCTCTATGAAATTCCTATAGCTGATAAACACTTTAAGCAAAGTAGCTGGATACAAAATTAAGTCACAAAAATCAGTAGCCCTTCTATACACAAATGACAGACTGAGAAAGAAATGAGGGAAACAACACCTTTCACAATAAAATAATATAATTATTTTAATATTTAAATGAAATAATATAAAATATCTCGAAGTAACTCTAACCAAGTGAAAGACTTGTATGATAAAAACTTCAAGTTGTTGACAAAGATATTAGAAGATAGAAAGATCTCCCATGTTCATAAATCAGTAGAATTATCATAATAAAAATGGCCATTTTACCAAAAGCAATAAAAAATAATTCAATGAAATTCCCCATCCATATTCCAACACAATTCTTCACAGATCTCGAAAGGGCAATTTTCAGCTTCATATGGAAACACAAAAATCCCAAGAGAGTTAAAACAATCCTCAATAATAAAAGAACTACTGGAGGTATTACCATCCCCAATTTCAAGTTGTACTACAAAGCTATAGTAAAAAACCAGCATGGTATTAGCACAAAAACAGACACATTGATCAATGAAATCAAATTGAAGACCCAGATATAAATCCACACACCTATGGATACCTGATTTTTGATAATAGGGCTAGAAATATATACTAGAAGAAATACGGCATCTTCAGCAAATGATGTTGATCAAACTAGATGTCTGCATGTAGAAGAATGCAAATAGATCCATAGTTATCTTCCTGCAAAAAATTCAACTCCAAATGGATCAAAGACTTCAATATAAAACCCGATACACTAAGCCTGATAGAAGAGAAAATGGGGAATAGTCTTAAATACATTGGCACAGGAGAAGACTTTCTGAACAGAACATCATTAGCAGAGGCACTAAGATCAACAATTAATAAATGGGACCTCATGACAATTGAAAATCTTCTGCTAAGGATACTGTCATTTGGACAAAGCAGCAGCCTATAGAATGGGAAAAGATTTTTACCAAATATACATTCCATTGAGGGCTAATATCCAAAATATATAAAGAACTAAAAAAAAAACAACTCTGAATATCAAGAAAATAATGCAGATCTAAACAGAGAATTCTCAATAGAGGAAACTCAAATGGCAGAAACTCTTAAAGAAATGTTCAACATTTTTAGCTATCAGAGAAATGCAAATCAAAACTACTTTGAGATTTTATCTTATGCCTATCAGAATGGCTAAGATCCACAAAAGAAGTGACAGCTCATGTTGGCAAGGATGTAGAGTAAGAGGAACTATTGCTGGTGGGAAGACAAATTTGTACAGCCACTGTAGCAGAAATCTTAAAGAGTCTTATTAATAAAAACAAACCTGGGGCCAGTTATTGGGGTGAGCGCTGGAAGATCAGAGGAGCAGAACAAGCCACAGCTTCCTCACCTCACCAGTTCCTCAGCTGATCCTATTTCCTCAGACTGGAAGCCTCTGAGTCCTCATATCCAAATGGATCTCAGCTGAACTGCTGCTAGAAGCCTAAAAGCTTAACCAGCCAAATGCTTCTAGTTTCTGGTCTTCATGCCTTATATATCTTTCTCTTTCTGCCATTACTCCCTGGGATTAAAGGCTCACTTCTTGGGATTAAAGGCATGTGTCACCATGCCTGGCTGTTTCATTTGTGGCCTTGAACTCACAGAGATCCAGAGGGATTTCTGCCTCTGGAATGCTTGGATTAAAGGCATGTGCTACCACTGCCTAACTTCTATGTTTAATATTGTGGCTATTCTGTCTCTGACCCCAGATACGTTCATTAGGGTGCACAATATTTTGGGGAACACAATACCACCACACAGCCACTATGAAAGTAAGTGGAATTTCCTCTGGAAATTGGAAATTGATCTACCTCAAGACCCAGATATACCACTCTTGGATATATACCCAAAGGACACTTTATCCTACCACAGGGACATTTGGTCAACCATGAAATTGCCATAATGGGGGAGACAGAGTCTCAACTGGCCATTTCTTGTCACCAGAGGCTTCCAGTACCAGGATTGGGATACATCTAATTGAGTTGTTGGCCAAAGAGTTCCTGCTGGAATCTTCAAACAATGCAGGCTGTTGCTAAGGCTGTAGGTTGATGTCCACAAATGATGGCCAGGCCCCATTACTGAAGACAATACCAACACAAGCCATTGACCATGGTGAAGTTGAGCCAGTGCCTACATAGAGTCTTCCCCACTATGTTCTAGGGTCTTTTGTACAGGAAGGTGCTCAGTACACTAACAAAGAGAAACTTAAACACGGAGCCAGCCACAAACCCTCTGATCCACAATGGTGTCCTGCCTATAAGATATGCTAGGACAATGGTGGCACAAAGCTTGTGTGAGTAGCCAACCAATAACTGATTTAATTTAAGGCCCACTCTACAAGATGGGACCCATACCTGACACTGCTTGGGTGACTAAGCACAGGGACCTATGGTAAAATCAAATACTACTGTTCTAGAAGAAAGAGGAGGTGGGGGAGAAGGAAAAGATAAAATGACTCTTAATGACATTCTGCTACACTCATAGGTCAGTGTCCTGCTCAGCCACCAGAGAAATTTCCTCCCACAGCAGATGGGAACAAATATAGAGACCCACAGCCAGACATTATGCAGAGAATGAGACACCTTGGAACACTCAGCCATAAATGGGATATCTCCATCAAATCCTTCCCCCTCCCCCCTTCCCCCAGAGCTGGGAAAGAGTGTAGGAATCAGAGGTCATGGAGGACACCAAGAAAACAAGCCCCTCTAAATCATCATGATCAAAGCTCATATGAACTCACAGAGATTGAAACAGCTTTATGAGTTTCCTTAGAGCATGAAAGAATGAGTCTATGATTCTTGTGCTTCTCGTGTTCTTTTCTTTCTATTGGCTCGTCCTGCCCAACTTTGATGTTATTTATTTTGCTATAAGAGAGTTGAGAACAAATTCTTATTTATTTTTTTTTTTTTTGGTGTGTGCCTGCATGTTTGTATGTCTGTGGAAACTTGTATGTGGAGATACATGTGCATATGTGTGTGCAAGTGGATGAGCTGGTGTTTTCCTCAATCACTCTCCACTTTTATTTGTTGAGGTTGGGTTTCTCAGTTGGACCCAGACCATGCAAGGGGCTAGTCTAGCTAGCTAGCTTGGTTGGGAGATCACTGGTCTCTGACTCCCATGTACTATGATAACAGGTAACTGTAGCACCTGCTTGGGTATCATGCAAGTTGTAGGGTTCTGAACTTGGCTCCCATGCTTGCTGGACAAGAGCTTTATCCAGCAAGTCATCTACCCTTCTTCAATATAAAGTGCATTCATAGGATGGGGGATATTGTTCAGTAGTAGAATATTTGTCAAAATGAGTGAAGCCCTCGTTTAAACTTCTAGTGCAGAAAAAACTAAAACGTCATTAATCAATCAATTAATCAGTTATTCCTTTTCTTTATTTTTTTCATTCTCTAATTTATTCTTTTACTGAAATCTTTCTGAATCATGCTTAGTGAGGCATTAGAATGGTACAAAAGAGCTCTTGTACATACTAGGACCCCTAGTTATTTCTATTTAGTCTTCACTTCCTCATCTGTAAAATGGGGATACAACACTCACCTAACTCTATTTGGCATGGTTGTGCAGAACAAGGCAATCTGAGTCATTTATAAAGAAAAGCAGTATTTCTCACAGTTCTCAAGACGGTGGAGTTTAAGGTGGGAGGGCTGCATTTGGTGAGAGAAGCTTCTTCCTGTGTCAACCTGAATCTGAAAGCAGAAGGGCTAACGGCATTTATGAGACAGCAAGAGTTGTATTTGCAGCCCCAGATCCTTGGGCTATAAACACTAATATGCTCATGAGCTTGTGAAGCCTTATGTCCTCAATACCTCATCTCTCAACACCATTGCCCTGAGGATTAAGTTTCCAAAACAGCTTTTTGGGGGACACAGTCAAACCACAGCAAACATACTCTGTAGTATTGTGAGGATTGGAGATGAAACATATTTGCAAAATGTCACCGTCTGTAATTGTAGGTCTCTTCAAATGGTAGTTATTAATGGAAGCACATCTGCTCTTGGACACATTAGTCACAGTCATGTGCCAGCCTACCCTGTACCTCCTCTCTGGGAAATTTAGAACAAAAGAGGGTCTAGGACTCAAAGCAGGAACAGCCATCCAGTACACTTTGCTATTTATTGTTGACAATGGGCTTTACTAATATCCTGTTAAGGATGGGCAAGAGGTGTGCTCCTGACCTGCTGATAAGTATTTCCTTCCACAGTCAGATTTGGCTTTTCTCAACTCAACCTTTTATTGTCTTTATTAACATCCTGAGAACCCTGTTAACAATAGTGATAAGAAGCACACC
>CABHPR010114659.1:2865-18937 GCA_902168415.1 Peromyscus melanophrys | reverse complement strand
TGTGTGTGTGTGTGTGTGTGTGTGTGTGTGTGTGTGTGTGTGTGTGTAGTTAATGCAGAAACAGATAATTGGTCAAAGTGCAAAAAATAAGTGACTGTGGAGTGCTCAGCTACAATTAGGACATCTATATTACCCCCAATCCAGGCTTAGGGATCAAAAAGAGGGGATGGAAAGATGAAAGCAGCAGAGATTATGGAGGAACAGAGCAAAACATTATCTTCTGGATATGATAGGACTGCTGTATTCATAAACTCATAGCAATTATGACTACCTGCACAAAATCAAGCCAGTCTGTAAGACGAATTGCTAAACAGTCTTATTAATAAAAACCCAGAGCCAGATATTGGGGTGAAAGCCAAGAGATCAGAGGAATAAAACAAGCCACAGCCAACCTCACCTCACCAACTCCTCAGCTTCCAAAGAGAGATACTTCCTATATACTCAAGGCTTTCTGTTCTGCCATCTCACTTCCTCTCTCCACCCAGCTACATCACTTCCTGTCTGTCTGTACAGACCTCCAGACCTCTATGGTTAACTAGTGTTGGAATTTAAGGCGTTTGCCACCATGCCTAGCTCTGTTCCCAGTGTGGCCTTGAACTCACAGAGATCTGGATGATCTCTGCCTCCTGAATGCTAGGATTAAAGGCATGTGCTATCATTACCTGACTTCTATGTTTAATATAGTGGCTGGCTGTCAGGGACAAGGACAGAACCTCTAGTTAGTGGAAAAATACAGACCCCCATAAGACAGGGAACTAGATCATCTTACAGTCAGGCTGCCTAGCAACAAGACATTGAATAGAGCCCTTGACCTTTTCACCCTGTAAACATCCTGTTAGCTTGCCCCACCTTATGCAAATAACAGCTTCTTGCTCCCCCCACCCTGCAGGAACTATATAAACCCTCCTGGAGAAAAATAAAGTGGCACCTTGATCAGAAAATCTTGACTTGGTGTATTTCCTTTGTGTCTCCTGTCCTATCATTCCGTCCTTAGGGTGGTCGAGAACCCATTGAAGCCCTGCTGGCCGGGGCAACTGGCGCCCAACGTGGATGAAACCACCTATTGAGGATCCGGAACGTCGTCTCCCAGAGGAAAGACCAAGGCCTTGGTGAAGTTGTTGGATCCCCCTGAAATCACCTGGTTCAGGACGTGATCCCTGAGGAGAGCGGAGGCGATGCAGGTAAGAAAGTGACGAGCCATGGGACAGGCAACTTCGTCACAAGATTTATTCATTTCTGGCCTAAAAGAGCTCCTCAAGACACAAGGAACTAGGGTAAAGAAAAAAGACCTCAAAGCCTTTTTTGATTATTAATGATATTCTTAGGGTCTATAAACATTCCCCTGACATACAAGAGGTTATTAATATAGGAGAAAAAATCTTAAAAGAAGCCTTCCGCTCCCCCTCTACCTGTCCTAAGACCCCCCCCCAGTGTTTTCTCGTCCGCCTTCAGTCTGTCCCTCGGATCACTACCTGCGCTCTATGGAAGAGGGGACGCTCATGACCTTTAAACCTAAGAATCCCAAGGAGTCTGCTCCTGCCCATCTTTATCCCTCTGTTAATAATTTTACCTCTAACTCCCCTCTAGACCTGACCAAGGAGGCTTCCCTAGAGAAAGGGGCGGCTCGTTACCACAATCCGGACTGGCCCTCCTACAAAAATCTCCCCTTAAAACAGGAGTCCTTGGGCCCTTTTACACCACCTCAAAAATCTCCAGCTGTTCCCCCTTCCACAATGGCCCCTCCCTATGTTCCTCCGTCTTTCCACTTTTGCGGGGCCGTTCTTGATGAGTTGGCTCCCCTGTCCCAGATCTCGGCTCACTGAGACGGGCCCTCCAGGCTCACAGGGAACATATTGAGCTTTTAAGGGAATTGAAAACTCTTGACAAAGAACTTAAAGATCTTGCCCTTAAAGTGGTGGCTCCCGGCTCGCTAAAACCATCTCAAAAATCTATTAAATCAAAAATTAAGCCTCAGCCTGTCCTGGCATTTCCAGTTACCCGGAGTCAGACCTCTGGGGACTCATCCAAGGTGGCCGCCCAGAGCGGCCCCTCAGAGGATTTGGAAGACCAAAATGAGGAGAGGGAGGAGGAGGAGCCGTCATCAGAGGACCCCCCGCCAGGACAGACTAGGGAATGCCCCCAGAAAGGTAACAGCCTTGTGCCCTTAGCCCAGCCGACCCGGGAGGCCACCTCTATGAGGCCCCTGCCTTCCACTCTGTGTCCCCGCTGCAACAAGAGCCATCACTGGGCTAGAGAACACAGGTAACAAGGGTACCTATTTTGAAGTTTTGGCACAGGAAGAGGCCTGGCAGCCAGAGAGTAAATGGCATTGGCAGATGATGAAGGCTTGATTTTTGGGTGCTCACTCTTTGGACCTGCTATTGGACTGCTATTCATAGTCATAAAAGTATCCAGACTAAATGTGCTTTCAAGTCTAGGAACATCTCCTCTAGGTTCCATTTGTGAAGGCAATGAGAATAAAAGTGAGTGCCAATTGGTCAGTTCTCTTCCACCCCAAGGATCACTAGGGCTTGGGGTAGCTACTGGTACTTTTGGGATTTGCTGAGGCAACCATGAGTCCCCTGGACAGCTAGAGGGGACAGGGGACAGTTTGTCTCTAGATGGGCAATCACCTGGTGTACAAGGTAGGGACCGTCTCTGAGATCGTCTTTCTGCTCCAACAGAGTGGGGCTGGTCTGGAAGGGGTGGTGGTGGAAGATCTCAAAGTGTAGGAGGTATTGGCAATGGTTTGTCTTTATGAAGGGAGCCAGAACCAGCCTTGAAAGTAGTTCCCAAAACTGAAGTGCTGGCAGGACTAGATGCTTGCTGTTGTAGAAGATCAAGTCTTGGTGGCACTGGAGGGAGGGAAGCTTGTGGGGCCATGGAGAATGGAGAGAAAGGCCTTTCCACCTTGGCACGTGCCAACTCCTTCATCATGAAGAGAGAGTCAGAAAGACCAGCAGAAAGAAGGAAAGTCTGAGAAGGCCAGCAACCTTCTGATTCTCATGATGTGAGGTAGGAGAACATTCAACATTAACACCATTGCTGATCATCACAGAGAGACTAAATCCTGTTAATGATGCCATAAAAGAGATGCACTCTGCTCCCAGCTGGTTACCAGAACGCCTGGTTAGAGCTGTAAGTATACCTGATCTGCCCAGGAGAGATAGCCCCTCTCCTGAGGAAACTTCTTCTTCTGTTTCAAATGCTGTCCCTCGGGCAAGCCCTCCAGGCTGCTGTTCTCGCTTACAGCAACCCCCACCAGCACTTTAGCTCTATTATCACTCTGCTCCACCCTTTTATGAAAAGAATTGCTGTTGATTTAGCTTGTGTAGTGTGTGGGTCACCAACTTCCGTTCCCTTTCCTGGGAGTTCCATTGGCTGAGCTCTAGCAAGCATGTCAGTTAAAATGGCACGCATAAAAAAGAAAGAAAGAAAGAAAGAAAGAAAGAAAGAAAGAAAGAAAGAAAAAGAAAAAGATGGGGAAACGAAACGATCTTTATTACTGATTAATAATGCTGTGTCGGCTTTTCAGAGTTCCTGTGGGGGGGACAATAGGAACTTTGCAGCAGCAAACTGTGTTTGAGACCTTTCACACAGCACACAAGTCCCATAGTCAATCACGTTCTGGGCTGAGCAGGGACACTGCTTGTCACAAATCCAGTCTGACAGCAGGGGCCATGTTTCCAAGGGCAATGCTGAATTTTCATCCAAAGTGTCAGAAAGGCTTGTAGGACTTGCTGGCCTTGGTGTCACAGGCGGTCATAGCCGTGTTGGGCCAGCTTGACACAGCCTGTGGCTGGCAGGTAGCACAGCAAACAGGGCAGCACCAAAGAGAGGGCACCCATGAAGGACCAGCGGGTACAGCAGTTGGAGTGGGAGTAGGAGCAGGGATGGTCAGCGTAGGAGCCCTCATCATCCTCATTGGTGCCATGGTAGAAGATACCTTGTACTAGGCACATGCATGTGCCATAGACCCAAATCTTCCTTGCTCAGTTGATTCTAGCCTTCTGCTTATAATAATACTCTTTTAAAAAATCCTGTAACACTGATGGCAGAGGAAGCCCACCGATCCCATCATATGTAGTGCACCTGCAGACCACTGGGTCAGGTCGCTGTGTTGCCACTCAGGGCACTCAGGTTCCTTCCACCCAGACTAACCTATTATTCCCCAGATCAATTCCTAGGTCTCTGGGAAGAGAAGCCGCGCTGAGACGACTGTCTTGACGGGAGCCTGTTACTGACATCACCTTAGCAGTCCTTTTGGGGGTTGGAGCAGCAGGAACAGGCACAGGAATTGCCTCTCTGGTCCTGTCCAACCAACATTACTCTGAACTTCGACTGTCCATAGATGAGGATATTGCCCAACTTGAACGGGGGATTTCTGCCCTTGATTCATCCCTTTCCTCCCTAGCTGAGGTAGTTTTACAGAACAGGAGAGGCCTGGATCTCCTCTTTCTACAACAGGGTGGCCTTTGTACTGCGCTCAAAGAGGAATGTTGCTTCTTTACAGACCACACCGGGGTAGTCAGAGACAGTATGGCTAAGGTTAGAAAAGGACTAGAAAAAGAGAACAAGAGCTCGGGTGGTTCCAGAATTGGTTTTCTGCCTCCCCTTGGCTAAAGACCCTTCTTCCCTCCCTCCTAGGACCTGTTGTAGGCCTGCTCCTGGTCCTTGCCTTTGGGCCATGGGCACTTTCCTGGCTCACTCGGTTTATCCGAAGCCAAATAACAGACCTGCAAGCCAGGCAGATCCAGGTTCATTGCCACTGCCTTGATATGCAGGACTCCGGGGTTGAAATTTCCCCTGACAAGAGATGCCCCACACAGACCCCTTCACTCGGGGGAGGCTGCACCTGTGTGTGGGAAAAAGGCTTGCTCAAGGCATGATTGGAGTGCAGCTGGGACTGCACAGGCTGGGGACCATGGTACCCCAAAATCCCGAGAGCCTGGATTATATGCCCTGTTGCATAGTGGTTGTGCTGTAGCAGCCTTGCGCTTACCCATTTCCACTCCCTCAAAAAACTGCAAGGTCCATTGATTCCCGCACTATGGGGACACCTGTGGCGCTTGAGTATGGAGAGACATTCCCTCTCTCACAACCTTTAAAGGGACAGGGCCTCTGTAATCCTCCATGCAAAGCCTCTTACAGAGCCTTCCTTTTAGACCATTCGAACCTGGTTTATGTTGGCCCTTAGATTTATTACTAAGAAGGGGGAAATGTCAGGGATAAGGACAGAACCTCTAGTTAGTGGAAAAATACAGACCCCCATAAGACAGGGAACTAGATCATCTTACAGTCAGGCTGCCTAGCAACAGGACATTGAATAGAGCCCTTGACCTTTTCACCCTGTAAACATCCTGTTAGCTTGCCCCACCTTATGCAGATAACAGCTTCTTGCTCCCCCCACCCTGCAGGAACTATATAAACCCTCCTGGAGAAAAATAAAGTGGCACCTTGATCAGAAATCTTGACTTGGTGTATTTCCTTTGTGTCTCCTGTCCTATCATTCCGTCCTTAGGGTGGTCGAGAACCCGTTGAAGCCCTGCTGGACGGGGCAGCTGGCTTTTTCCTCTGACCCTCAGGTAAGCTTTATTAGGATATATTGGGAGACACACTATATCACCACACCAGTCAATATTCTAGCATAGAAGGGGGGGATCATGAGCCCCCCACCCCTAACTAAGGATCTATGGCCAATTGATGGCTTCTTGGGGAGGGAGAGTCAGTTTTCTTTACTGGTGTAGTTTCCTAGTAGGTTGAACACTTTCTGGTAGATGCTCCACAAATTGGGGTTGATGGGGTGTAGAAAAGAACATAAAAAATAAAAATGACACAACCTTGGGGGTATAGAGATATAGGGTAGATCTTGGAGGAGTGGAGATAAATAGGATAAAAAAAAGTTCTCTGAAATTCTTAAGAATTAGTAATAATATTTTAAAAGTCTAAATCGATCTGGACAGGCTTCCTGAACAAGGTAGGTCTCAAACTAGATTGGGAAACATTTGTTCAGAAGAGGACTGTGCACAAAATAGCTAGATGTAGAATGAGTCTAGCATCATCCAGAAGGCTTTTGTAGACAGCTGAAACAGTGTGGAAGAGCATAGGGAGGGGATACATTAAAGAAAATGTTTAGGAGAAGTATGTAGGGCTAGTACCCAAAGGGCTCTCAGTTTCCTTGCAAGGATTACAGACTTTAGCCTTCAACCAGTCTCTCTGCTCTAGGAGCTTTTAGTGGCTATGGGTAGAGTTGACAGCTGGCTCAACCCAGGACATCAAGAGCCAATACCTAGGCTGCTGCTCCAAGTCAAAGTAGACTCAAAAGGTGGACAGACACTACCACTTTCTAGGTTATTCGCAATATACAAAAGAGCAGAAAGGACCACTTTTAGCATTCAAGAACCATAGCATTCAAGACCTTTTAGAGCAAAGCAATAAGGCTTCTTTCAACCTTGTGAAGTACTAGTCTGGAGGCAGTGGAGAGGCATTGAAACACTGACAAGGGCTAGAGAGATGATCCAGCCTGCAAAGTGTTTGCCACACAAGCAGGAGACCTGCATTTTGATCCCCAGAATCCACATGGTGGAAGGAGAGAACTAATCCCCAAAGTTGTTCTCTGACCTCTGCGTGTGTGCCATGACATGTACAACCCCCTCCCCCACATACACAACAAATAAATTAATTTAATTTTAAAAACTAAAACATATCAGGATGTAGTGATATACTGTGTACCCTAATAAACTTGCCTATCAGAAGACAGAGCTAGCCACTAGATTAGACATAGAGGCTAGACAGTGGTGGCACACACACTTAATCCTATCACTCAGGAGGCAGAGATCCATCTAGATCTCTGTGAGTTCAAGGCCACACTGGGAACACAGCAAGGCAGTGGTGGCACATGCCTTTAATCCCAGTACTGGGAAGCACACATGCCTTTAATCCCAGGAAGTGACATGGTTGGACAGAGAAAGGTATATAAGGCATGAGGAAACAGGAATTAAAGCAGTTCAGCTGAGACCCTTTCAGGTGAGGACTCAGAGGATTTCAGTCAGAGGATTCGTGGAATTGGCGGGATGAGGTTAGCTGTGGCTTGCTCTGCTTCTCTGATCTTTCAGCTTTCACCCCAATTTCTGACTCCTGGTTTTTTATTAAAAGACCATCTAAGATTCGAACAACACTAGGAAGGTTTTCTATTAATGTAGGATGAACAATATAAGGGAGGGTCCAAAGTGGCTGAATTAGAAAGAGAGAGAAAGACAAGACCACAAGAGCCTTGCTTCCTGGTACACAAAATGGAGTGAAGAACCTTCTTGGAGATAGGCCCCTATCCATGCAGGTAAAGTGCAATGTCATTTACATAGGCAAAGAGGTGCATGCTTCTCTTGCCCTGCAGACTGACTGCTTCATATCCTAAACTATAGCACTTTGGAATTACACTCTGGATTCTGTTGTCTTCTGTTGCTGAATCAATCACATTGTAGTCTCTTGCTTTCAAAGCCTAAAGGTCAAAGCATGACTCTGTTGTATTTTAGGCTGGATATGCTGTCACTTAAAAGTGGATAGTTCATCCTCCTTTCCTGTCTTTAACTGTACCACATTCCCTCCTGGTCCACTCAACTGGCAGCCTAACAACTGCCAACAAGCCATGGCTGTTATACTACAGCCTAGGTTTGTAAAGTCTTTATGGAAGTCGTGTCTTCTACAATAGTAAACATGTAAAGTGTGACAGGGGATTTCTACAGCATGGTAGCCAGTGGCTGGACCTACTGGCAGATCTTAGAAGTATGTAGTAGACTGAATTGTAATGCCTCAAAAATCTGCCTGTGTACTAAATCCTAGAACCCATGAGTATTACCTTGTAAGGTAATGTGTAATTAAATTAGGATTGGAGATACAATCCTGGATTATCAAGTGATTTCTAAATATAGTAATATGGTTCCATGTGAGAAAGACACACAGAGGCCATGTGACAACAAGACATAAACTGAAATGATACAACCATAAGTCAAGGAATGCCTGGATCTATCAGAAGCTGAAGAAAGCAAAAGCATTTTTCCTTCTTTTTTTTTTGGTTTTTCGAGACAGGGTTTCTCTGTGTAGCTTTGCACCTTTCCTGGAGCTCACTTGGTAGCCCAGGCTGGCCTCGAACTCACAGAGATCTGCCTGCCTCTGCCTCCCGAGTGCTGGGATTAAAGGCGTGCGCCACCACCGCCCAGTGCATTCTTCCTTCTTATCAGCCACTTCTTTGTCACTGCAATGAAAGAATATTGGAGGTGGCTGAGCTCATAAGAAAAGTTTATTTGTCTCATGGATTTGGAGGCTGAATGACCAAATAGTTTAACGCAAGCTCAGGTGAAAGCCCATAGAGAATGCAGGGAATGGATCATGTAGTGAGGCCAGAAGAAAAGAAGAAAGGCCGCATATGCTCTTTTTATTAGAGCTAACTTGGGTCTCCATTGAACAACATTAATCCCTTCTGAGGATAAGGCCCTGATTATCTGATCACTTTATACTCACTACGCCCTATCATCCCTTAAAAGTTTCATAGCACTTTTCAGTATCATCAAATTAGGAACCAAACCTCTAATCAGTTACATGCACCTTTTGAGGGGAGCACTCAAACCATATCTAAAAACCACAAAAACCCCAGGGCCTCCCAAAGGAGCACAACCCTGCCAACATTTCTTGGTTTAAAATTTTCATTGTGCATATTCGTTGTACACAGTACTGTTACATAAGGACATTTTTATACATGTATATATTGTATGTTGTGCATATCTACTCCCATACCGTCCTTCCTTCCTCCTTCTCACCCTTCCATAACACCTTGATTTTTGGCTTTCAGAAGCAGGAAAGATTAAGTTTGTGGCATTCTAATCCACCCAGTACATTGAGCTGCATTATAAAAGTTATAGTGAACTGACAAAAAATAGGACTGTCATGCCAAGGTGACATAAGTATGACCAAGGTGCCCTGTAACAAGCCTCAAAGTTAGCATCATGCTGACTAAAAGGCTTTTATTGCTATAGAAAATCATAATGGTAATCAAAAAAGAGGGAGCCCTGCTCTAGAGAGTCATTTTTCAGTTCTCTAAAATAAAACCAATTCTGAAAGAGGCGGGGGCCCTAACTCCCTTTATGTTCTGTTAGTGGGTGTGCATTTTGAGTTCAGGACACACATAACTGTCTAGGCAATGTGATCTTGCTCTAGAAGAGAAGAAAGGAGATAGGAGTGTCAAATATGAGTAATGTAGAGCAACCTCATGCTCACCAAGGTGTCTGAGCCAAACAGAGCAAATTCAAAGGGAGCAATGTGAGAACCCCACTGGGACACCCTAGGCCAAGTCTCATAAAACTAGTGGCCTTGGCTGCAAGGAGTCAACAATAATAGAAGTAGAATCCTCAGAAAGAAAGAGGAGAGAATCTTGCTATATGCTGTCACTATTATAGTTCAACTTTCTCTGAATCCCATGCTATAAGAGACCTGAAGACAAGGGACAGCATTTGGGGCCCCAGATGGGGAAGGATCCTAAATACACATCAACAGATAAGGCCATAAGAATCTTGAGCAACATAAGTGGATACTAGATGTAAAGCAAAGGATAACCAGACCATAACCCACAACTCCAGAGAAACTAGGTAACAAGGAAGACCCTAAGAGGGACACATGGATCGCCCTAGGAAGGGGAAATAGATGAGATCTCCATGAGTAAACTGGGGATAAAGGGGGTCTCAAAAAAGGGTAGAGGATGGGGGATGAGAACATAAGGAAATGGGATGGTCAAGATGGAACAGGGACAGAGTGGGAGAGCAATGAAAGGGATATCGTGATAAAGGGGGATATCATGGGGAAAGGGAGAAACTAGGTGCTAGGAAAGTTCCCAGGAATCCACAAGAATGACCCCATCAATAATGAAGAGTAATCAGATCGGTGAATACCCTAATTGTCATCATAGAGCCTTTTTCCAGTAACTGATGGAAGCAGGTACAGAGATCCACAACCAAGCACCAGGCTGAACTCCAGGAGTCCAGTTGAAGAGACAGAAGAGGGATTCTATGAGCAAGGGGCATCAAGATCATGATGGGGAAAACTTCAGAGACAACCAAACCAAACTAGTGGGAACTCATGAAATTTAGACCAACAGCTGTGGATTCTCCATGGGACTGGGCTAGGCCCTCTGCATAAGTGAAGCAGTTGTGTAGCTTGATCTGCTTAAGGGGCCCCCAGGCAGTAGGATCAGGATCTATCCCTGATGCATGAGCTGGCTTTTTGTAGCCCACTAACTATAATGGGACACCTTGCACAGCCTTGATGCAGGGGAGGGGCTTGGACCTGCCTCTACTGAATGTACCAGGTTCTGCTGACTCCCCATGGGAGGCCTTACCTTGTCTGAGGAGGGAATGGGGGTTGGATTGGGGGGGAGGCTGAGGGGAGCAGGAGGAGGGAAGAGAGGGGATTTGCAGTTGGTATATAAAATGAATACAAAATTTCTTAAGTTAAAAAAAAGGAAAAATAATTATCTTGAGCAATGGCCTGGAAGTGAAGAGCCCTGTTGAGCCAGCTATGCAAGCACCCAGAAGCAGAGCAGCATTCTCCACAGACAAGCCATCAATGGCAATAGTGCTATCAAAAGGTGAAAGGCTCTGCCGTCTTGTGGGTCACTTTCAAAGCCAAGTTGAATATAGATTTTAATTATAACTCAGGGCTTCAAAAATAAGAAAGAGCTGTGACATAGATGTTCCACTTAGGGCTGGTCATTCCTCAGTGTCTTATTCTCTGCATACTGACTAGTTGTATATCTCTGTGCTAATCAAGATCTATTATAAGAAGAAGCTTCTTTGATGAGGAGTGAGAGATGAGCCCCCTGCCAAGGAGCCAGAGATAGTTGATGACTATAAAGAAACAATATTTTCTTGACCCAACAGGTAATTCCATATATGAACTCACAGTGGCTGTGACAACATCTACAAGACCTATGCAAGATCAAACCTGACAAAATCTCATCATGGACTGGGAAGGTAGGCAGAAAGTACCACCCTTATCTGGGTAGTTATTAGAAATTGGTGGCTGTTGAAGGAGGGAAAATCAGTTTTCTTCAGGAACATGAGAGGCTACCCAAGCTCCACAAGATGGTCCTATATCCATGCACATATGGACAACAGTAAATAGACTCTGGGTTTTAATGAAACGGGTAAGAGGAAAAAATAGTAGTAGGGAGGACAGAGGAGCGGTTGAAGAGATAGATTTGACCAAAAGATAGGTGCAAAAATCCAATTCTCAAACTAAAAAGAGAAAAAATGAATAAATGGTAATTAATTCTAATCAAGCCCCTTCTGCTCCACAAAAGTGGGACCCATGAACTTTTTCCTAGATCGATCATTGTTGAAACTCCAAAAGATAAGGATGTTGTGCTGGGGCAATAGCTTGGTTGGCAAAGTACTTGTCATACAAGCCTGGGGACCTGAGTGATCACCTGAACCTACCTACATGAAAGAACTTGGCATGAAGTATATACATTTGTAATCCCAGGACTGGTGAGACAGAGTTGGACATATCTCTAGAAGGCTCTTGAGTAATGCCACAAGAGCCTGATCTCTGGTCTTCACTTGCATACAAACCACACACACACACACACACACACACACACACACACACACACATACACACACATACACACACATACACACACACCAGTCTGTTGATCTTCCACAAGACAGTAAGTAGGCTGTGGTTGTTGAAAGCATAGCATTCACCATTACAGCAAAGGAGCCTCTACCAGCAGGCTGGAAGCAAGAAAGAGCTTTGAATTCGAGTCTAGTTTAGAGCTCTGTTCTGCCTTTCCATACAGAGGCATCTCACATCTCTGGGGTTCAGAACTCCTCCATAAAATGAAGGTAATTAGAGGATATTCCTGACAGATGCTGGCATTTGCGCAGGAGACTGGGTGTCAGGTGACAGCATGTCTTTTTAACATTTAGGAATTTCAGCTGAAATTTTCAAAGTGGGTCAGTGAAAGTCAGTTTGGGTGTAAGGACAAGGTGAAGGTCAATTTTATTATCCAGAGCCCAGACTTTCTTTAGCTTTACTCACAGAGATCCTGAATGGAAGGATACTGATCTTTCACAGGACAGTTGGCATCTCAGACAATCTGTAAATGAACATGAGAAACCTCTCATCTTTCTGCCTGGCTGAAATGGTGTAGTATGGTAGTAGCATTGGAAACAATGACAAGGATGGAGTTAGCCTTAGGTTCCTCAGTACTCCAGCTCTCTGTTGACAATGCTCTGCTATATCATCTTCTGGATGCTACCTAGGTAAGTTGTGACACAGTTCAAGGGCAGCGAGAGTGCCCACAAAATAGCAGCTTACAAAATAGTGGTCTGGCCTGGGTTTGGCTGGCCACAGAAATTACAGCCCTTGGAAAAGCAGACAGAAACTGACTCTTATATTAGTGTTGATGATACTGAAGTATATTCTTGTGGCAAGTGAGGAATTGTTGAGAAGGCAACAGATAACAGGAAGATAAGTGGCTGGGGGAGGAGGGTAGAAATTGCTCAGCAGGGGAGCCAAGGTAGGGGAAGTCAGGCAGAAGTATGAGGACAAAGAGTGAAGGACCCTGATGATCCTGTCCAAAGAAGCTAAAGGCCAGAACCAAAGGTCAGTAGAGCCTCCAGGCCCTGTGACTGAAAAGGACATGCATTACAAAGGGATTCATTTTACCCTGGTAAGAAATAGTCATAGTTCCAACCTACGGAAGAGGGGCATTCACTGGATAGGAGGGCTCAGATAAGAAGGCAGGAGGACTGAACATGTGGTTCCACCATAGAGTGGTGACTGGAAGTCCTGAGTTTAGCTCTAAGCACTGAGGGTAGAGGATTGGGCAGAATTCTGTTCTCTGCCTCTTCCAGCCCTTGGTGGCTGCCAGCATTCTTTGGATTATGGCCTTTACACTCATACATCTGCCTCCATTGCCACTAATACTCTCATTCAACCTCTTTCTTTTTCTCATAAGGATGCCAGTTATCACATTTGGGAATTGCCCTGGATAATCCTGGGTCTTTTCTCATTTAATAACACCTAGTACCATCCCTTTGTGTTGTATAAGGTGACATTCATATTTGTATGGATCACTATGTAGATGCTTTGGGTAGGGACTATTTTTTGAACTTCCAAACTACTATTTTGTGGTATTTCCATGGCCCTCTTAGGTTGATTTGAATGTTTTCATGGAATTTATTTGTTCTTGGATGCCAGAGTGAGTGGAAAAACACCCAGAACTCCCTGTGGCCTACTTGAAGTATCACCCAATGGAATGTACCCTCCAGCTGGAACTCGGCTCCCTCCACCTGCCACAGATTCCAAAACCAGACACCCTAAAAGCCTGAAACATTCTTCATAGCATTTGGTAAGCTTCTTATATATGGTGTGTGTGTGTGTGTGTGTGTGTGTGTGTGTGTGTGTGTGTGTGTGTGTTGTTGTTGTTGTTGTTGTTGTTGTTGTGTCAGGGTAATGGACGATGACACACAGAAACAGTTTTTGTGGGTAGCTAAATGTCAGTCTGACTCCTGAGCTGCAAGGAGTCCCTCACATTCTAGGTCTGGGAATGTCTGTAGCCAGACACATTTTGAAGTCAAGCAATGCCATTTCACATGGCTGAAACACTGAGCATGCATATCAATAAGCTACTTCAAAGGAAGTAAATGAACCCAACATGTGTTTCAATGGCAGGAGGCCAAAATCCATGTTGGAACACACTTACCAGGTTAAGTGACAAGAAGATATTTGAGTCTAAGAATCCTACCTCTTGGGGAGAGCACACTGCAAGCAATAGAGTTTCTGAGTTTTAAGAAAAGAGCTGACAGGCTTTGGACTTAACTGCTGGTCCATTTTGTATGAAAAGGAGGTAACAAGATTGTCACAGAAATGTACCCTCTAATCTTTCTTCCCTACCATTCCTCTAAGCAGCCTACCTGCTTTGGCTCTCCTGCTCTTTTCCTGCACAGGCCTCTATAGCTGGCTCTAAAGCACTCCCTGGGAGGTCTACCCTGGGGCACTCACTCTCTTGAGGGCTAATTACCAAGAACTGAAGTTCAAAAGGTGGGTACAGGAAGGAACTGAGCTCACCCACAGTCATTGCCTTAGTTCTCATATTAACTCTATAAAGTAGGGACCATCACACCCCCATTTTAAGTGAAGAATATAGGGCTCAAAGAGTGTTTGTGATTTGCTTGAATTCACAAACCTAGTATGTGTTGTAGAATATTAATTTAACTATGCAAAGATGTGTTGCATTTGTTTATGTTGAGAACTATTACTTTAACTATGAAAAGATGTTACATTTGTTTACACTGAATTTGTTTAACAATGTGAAGCTGTGTTGCTGTTTTATCTTGCCTGCCTAAGGCACCTGTTTGGTCTAATAAAAAGCTGAACAGCCAACAGCTCGGCACAGGAGGGATAGGCAGGGCTGGCAGGCAGAGAGAATAAATAGGAGGAGGAGTCTAGGCTCGAGAGGAGAAAACAGAGAGAGAATGAGGGAGAAAAAGAGGGAGGCACCTGGGGCCAGCCAGGCAGCTGCCAGCCAGCCAGCCAGACATGGAGTAGGACATACAGAATGAAAGAAATGTAAAAAGCCCTGAAGCAAAACGTAGGTGAAGAGAAACAGATTAAATTAAGTTATAAGAGCTAGTGGGACAAGCATAAGATAAGGCCAAACATTCATAACTAATAATGAGTCTCTGTGTCATGATTTGGGAGCTGGTTGGTGGCCCAAAAGAAAGCTTGCTACAAGTATGGGGATAACTTAGACCCAACCAACTCTCTCTGTGGCTATAGACCCAGGGTTCTTTCCTTTACATATGTTTCCTAAGGAGTCTATTAAGTCTAAATCATAGAAAGCCAGGTGTGGTGGCCCATACCTGAAATCTGAGCCATGGGAGGCTGAAGATTGCCACAAATTCAAGGTCAGCCCGAGAGTGAGTTCCAGGCCAGCATGGGGCTACAGAGGAGGGAGAAGGAAGTGGGGAGGGAAACAGGGAGGGGGATACACACACTGAGTCATTAAGTGTTGAGGTATGGTTTGAAAACATCCTGTGCCTCCTAACCTAAGGTTTAGGCTCAGACCCAAGAAGTAGTCAGCAATAGTTAGTGTTTGTGCAACTGAAGCATGGGGCTACTGGGAGTATGAGGCTCACAATACACAGAATGCCCTTCAAAAGCAGAGTCTGCCAGCAGCAGTAACAGACTACCAAGTGCATCTGACCAAGTGGTCGAGTCTGAATAGAACTGAGAATATGGAATGACAGTGACTTTCTTACAGTGACAGTGTTGCTATTGAGCTTGGATTTCAATAGTGGTAGCAAGAGAACTGGGGAGACCAGGACATAAAGTTAGGGTAAGAACTTTAGGTAAAAAAAAAGCCTAATCACCTCCAGTAAAGACAGCAGCCATGCTGGAGTGTAATGCAAGCAACTCTTCTTCAGGATGCCAGCATTCCCTGTGGGATGAGACACAGGAGCTATTCCCAATAAAGGATGAAGAAAGCCTAGGAACCTGGCCCTACAGCTGGCCTTGGGGACAGGGCAGTGCAATCACTCAGCTGGCATCTGACTCCACCTCACCAAGCTGGCCTGATCAATAGAGCTCTGGAGATTAGTGATTGCCTTCAAACATATTGCGTCTCAGAATTGACAGCAGAGTAAATGAGAGCACTATATGGAGGGCCAAAAAAACCAGGCAGGAATTTGGCACTCTTGAGTCTGAGGAAATGCATATAGATGGGCTCAGGAGTTCATGGTGTATTCCTGAATGCCATCAGTTTTCTGTTTGCCCATCTCTCTGCACATCATTCTCTATACCAACTAGCCTGCCTGAGCTCTGGTTGTGATTGGAGTTTCTTTAGTGGAAAATGACCATACAGAAAGGATGAGCCCCATAGCCCCATGTCATTCTATAGTGATACAAAATAACTATTCCTATCTTGGAGAAACACATCAAAGATTTACACACACACACACCCCTATACACAATGTGTGTGTGTGTGTGTGTGTGTGTGTGTGTGTGTGTGTGTGTG